>QLOR01000739.1:0-31466 GCA_003313825.1 Sarcodon aspratus
CATCTGTCAAGTGTCAATGCCAAATTGGGAATTATGTACGTATTTACTCCTGATGTCATGTCACGCTCAGAATTGTTATTTTTCTAGTATGGTGAAAATATCTTGAATCAACTAGATCCATTAACAAAAGTTGTTTGGATAGCTAATGAGAGTATATAGAAAAATTCAGACAACCTAAGAACCATAATATGCAGAGCTAGGTTACTCTTCAAAGTCAAAATTTCCGAATTTCGGCTGTTATCCTTGTATATCTTACATTACTACGTTTATATTCATTGGATTGGGCTAAAAAAAATCAGAGGTGCTCCTTGTAGCCATAATATATTCTTTGTAAAATATCTAAGAGAACGATAACAATTTGAGGCTGTTATGTGCATTTGTCCCAAGGAATGTGGCTATCCCAAGCACGTGGTATACACTGTACCATATATAGATACTGTGACGTCACATGGCCAATTTCACGCCATCCAAAAAAAAAACTCCTTTGGAAATGAATTTAAAGGAAATCCCTCTAGTGGATTTCATCCTACTGTAAAAAGAAACACTTTGGCAAGAGGAATAAGAAATTGGGCCAAAATTCCATGCCCTATTATTGGTTGTACAAAAGTGGCGGTGACTAAGTGTCCCGCACCATACTGTATCGAGCGCTGAGCGTTGCAAAGCCTCAAGTCTAAGCGGCGCGCCACGCCAATACTGCCAAAGTCATGCATCATAGTCCGTGCACAATTTCCCATCAACAGTATGTAACTTATGACGGAATTATGCGTCATTGGATGATCCTCGACAAGGAGTGCATACACTAGGAGTCCGTGTGAAGAATGATTTCCTGTTGTCGACTATGTAGCAGAGAGCAATCGGATCAGGTGCGTTGGAGTCTGGGTTCAAGTGTGGGTTGAGTCTGGACTGTATGCAACTTTTCATCTGTCAGGTATTCCCGAAGATAAGTCTTCTTCAATTCAAGATATAGCGCGGAAAGACAGTCGCATTTGACAATCTCGCCACGGGGTAAAGGGCGAAGTACCAGACAAGACTGCAAGCTCTCTTGGGAGAACATGCTCTGGATTTGTTGGATCTACTGCGTCAACACCGCAATAAACTTCGGCTCCTAGCAATCCTTGAGCAGGCTGCATGTGTTTACCTTCGCAGGTTTCCATTGTGACAGTCTCTTTCGTCCAAGGATATGAGGCCTATATGGAGAGAAAAAAGGCACACCGTCATTCTAATTCCAAGTAGACGCACCGTCTCACGACCAGGCCTAAACCTGGTTGGAAAGAGAGGAAACTCATAAAGTGAGCCACAACCACCTGGTGGATATCCAGGGAAGTACACGATCGCAAAAGAGTCGAACCAGCCGCAGTGCCACCGAGCTCGGAATTTTAACTGGAAAGACACTGTTGCGACTTTCACCGAAAACAAACAGTTCAGTCCCAATACATTGGACATTGGTAGTAACGTCGGCGGCAACTTGAATGACGAACAAGTGGCACGTGTGGAAGCCATTTGACCCGACTATGAGCGACGCGTCTTGCAATCACGGGACACCTTTTTTTTTGATCATGGGTGTCGCATTTGGGGAATCCTCGAAAATTTCGAACCATCAGAAGCGAACGGAAAGTCAAAACCTGCGTCAGGCATCAATGACGTCATGTTTGTACGTGACGCGTCCAGTGAGACGTTACTACCATGCCCTGGCCTGCACATATTGTAGCGAAATCCTCTCGTCTATTGGACACAGAGACGATAGAGAACAAGTACTATGGACTCTACGACGCTATTCTCAACGAATGCTTTCCTTCAACCCAGTTCACGGTCACACCGCAGTACCTCATTACAGAGGCTCAGGTGGGCGGTATCGGCGCAATCGATTTCGCAATTACATATGTTATTGAGCCCCTGAACCTCGAAAGCCCTGTCTTCTTCATTGAAATCAAGCCTCCTACACATCTTTCTTCCATATCCGCCCGCAAGGACGCCGGGAATCGGGTTCGGAACCGGTTCGGACAACTTGCCCACCTCGTCCGAATACCGAAGCTGTATGGTGTCAGCGCTATGGGAAGACAACTCTCCTACTACACCTACGAAAGGGCTAGCGGGGCCGTGGAGCCTGTTGCCTTGGCAGACTCCAACAACGTTATCATTGACACTGCCCCTATTGAAAGATGGGACACGAATATCATGCAGGAGGAGGGTCGTACTAAGTTCGTGGCGATAGTAGAGGAAATTAAGCAAATGGTCCTCGATTTGTGGTGCGTGCTTATATATTCTGGTATTCGACCCTTCCCTCAAACCCTCCCAGAGATGCTGTAACATGACTTGTCCCCAGGTTAGTCTGTCGGGTCGTTGTCAATCACCATTATTGTACGAGTCTGGTTCTCTAAGATCAAAAGTACCCCGAGAATGAGACGCAAATGGAGGACACTCTCACAGCGTCCATGTTACAATAAATACTGAGCAAACTAGATAATATGATGATTTCCTCCTGTCCGGATACTAGTATTACCAACATTACAGTAAGTGGTACCCCACTTGTAGTGGTAGTGAACAACTGAATTCTAATTTCATCCCCTACAACCATTGTTTATTCCCAAAGTGCGAAACAAATGCACCACTATCTGCACTCGTGAACCTGTTGATGACTTCCATCACAGACTTCACAGACTGATGCGGAGTTAAAAGTTGTCCATTCCACTGGGGGTAATGCTTCTTGAATTTTCCAATCATTTCCACTATATTTGCCATCTCATCTGGAGTAGCTAGTCAAAAAAAAAACCATGAGCATTTTTGAATAAATATATCCGAGCGGTGGCACAGAAACACTTACGAGGCTTGGTGTCTGTAGCTACAACTCCAGGGCTGATAGCTAGAAACAAGAACCCATCGGCCCGGAACTCGTTGGCGTATTTCGCATTCACGATATTCACGGCAGCTTTCGACGCAGAGTATGGCACATGTGCAGCGAATTCAGATGATAATGTGGATTCGAGGTCTCCCAGTCCGCTGGTAAGCGTGACGACTTTCTTGGCAGAGCCTTTCTTTAAAAGCGGAAGGAAAGCGTTGACTGTCCGGACGACGCCGACCACATTGATTTGAAACTATTGTCAACGGAAGAGATTGTCAGGTCTGAAACAGAAAGTTCGAACAAAAACACTTTACATTGTCATTGAAGTCTTTATCTAATTCATCTTCGTGTCCGATGCTGAAGTACATCTCAGTACATCTCGATAATCCGGCAAACGATTCGACTCACTAGTCCGTCAACTTGTTGTATCTGCGTTCCTTCTGAACGTAGGCAGCATTATTGATCAGATAATCCAACGAACCCCCTGTCTTGTTGGCAGCGTACAACGCAGCGGCCTAGTATATGTCAGCATAATCGTAACAAGATTCAATCAAACACAACATTAGTCAAGTCAACACACCTTCAGCGAGTCGTTGTCGAGCAAGTCAGCATGAACGACGTGTACGTTGGAACACGACTTTGCGAATTCTTGCAGCTCTGTCGCACCCTGAACGTTACGCACAAGAGCAAACACAGTGTTCTCCGCATTCGAGCTCTGAGTAGAAGTCCGATTAATAAGATGCATAATCGACATCAATACGGTCAGGTACCCACCAACTGTCGAATGAACTCGAGGCCTAAGCCGCGAGAAGCTCCGGTAACGGCGTAAGACGACATGGCAATCTATGATAATTGGACTTCAGGTAGAAATTGTTTTGTTGTAAAACCTTTCTTTAATCGTTTTATATGCTGAGCCAATTACTCAGCATTTACGATGAGAAGCGCCCTATGAGTTGTTTGTAAGCCACACACGCCTAGAATTGCCATCACCTTACCTTCGCTCTGCTATAGTCATCTAACGACAAATATGAGCAGAAATGTCAGCACTCGTAAGCAGCCTAGCCGAAAATGTAAGCATCCTATGACTCACGATAATCCCAGGCTTGCTTGCGTCTGTATTTGCTTCCTAGAATTCGATCGCTAGTTATGCTCAAGTACGTAATAGTACCCACTACTATACATCCGCTACCTCCAAGTTGCCACAATGTACTAAGATAGACATCGATGATGCTCTGGAGTTATTCGATTCAGGGACGGCGGACTCGCACTTTTGTGTTTTTGCAGTCAAGACTTGGGTATACACTGTGTGTGAAGCTCGAAGAATATTTTCCTGTGGTTGACTAGCAGACAGCAATCAGATCAGGTGTGTTTGGGTTGGAGTCCTTAGCGTTTAAGTGCGGATTTAGCCTGGGCTGTATGCAGGTTTCTGTCAGGTATTCCACCTCTTCAATTGTCGATATCGCGAGGAAAAGACAGCCACACAAGTCCGCGAGCTCTCTCCTAAAGCAATCAGTTGCGACGATAAATTATGAATTGCACACACAATGTATATAGGAGTACAAGCTTGGGCAAATATGGATGGAATCATGCCTGCAAACGGAGAATATGCTCTGGATTTGTGGGATCTACTGCGTCGACAGTCCCGCCAACAAACCTCCGCACAAGCGGCTCCCAGCAACCCTTGGCAAGCTGCATGTGTTCACCTTCGCAGATTTCCAATATGACAGCGCCTCTTTCGTCCAAGGATCTGAGGCCGATGCGGTCCTCCGTATACAGTGGCTGGAGATGCATCGGCACAAGAGTTGTCCCAGAATGGCTATCGTTAGACGGTTCGTAGGATCCGAACCACGCGCTCTCTTTCGGAATTACCGTCTTGTCTTGAGCAAAGAGGACAAGTACCAAGTTGGTCAGTGAAGCAAGGTTGCTTGCATACGTCGTGTTCAAATATGCGGACACTTCGTTGTTGATGGAAGTGAGGAACTGATTCACGGCTAGGTAAGTTTCGAGCTGATCTGGATCACGGAAGTATTGAGCCTGGTATCTCAATCAGAATCTGAGAAAGACGATGCAACTGGAACGGACCTGAATGAGATTCTCCTGCGCCCATTGACCGTAGACATTTGCTTTAGCGGCACGACGAGCAACTTGACACATGAGATCCCAAGGTCTGCACAAAGGGATGTCGGAGACGCCTATGATGAAAGGATGAAAGTAAACTCAAGAATAAGGCATTACTTTCACTAGGCATACCCATATGCTGGGAACCAAATGTAATCAAATTACTAACGGGAGGTGAATTGTACCGCTCTACATATGCACGCAGGAATTGACCGCCTGAAACGAATAAAATCAACGTTTGGTGAAATTGTAGGGTAGTTTTTCAGCTATTACCTTGTGAAAACCCAATGGCGTCAAACCCGCCGCTCAACTCGTCGATGCTCGAAAGTTGCTCGAAGACTTGTTCAAGCTGGGTGTTGATATTCCCATACTGTCGAGTCCAGCGATGTTTAGCTTTGCTGGTTCTCAGTAAGAGCGAACATAGAATACGCACAAGACCGGCCTTCTGATCTTCCTTCAAGTCCTGATCAATATAAATTGAATGGATGAATATTCCGGGATGAATGCCCTTGATCAGTTCTCCAAATTCGAGCATAGCTGGCGAAGCATAGGAGTCGCCTAAAGATGTATCAATCCAAGACAGTTCGAGGTATATGTTGGCTATGCGGACCCATGCCGTGCCACATAACGAGCGGTCGGGGTGAGGACCGCTGGACTGGCGATGCAATGGTAGGTAGAACGATAGAGCATAACGCTGCAAATAGCAGCAGGACACTTCTCCAATGATCCATTTCTACTACACGGGTAACGTTCAGAGATGATAGGAGAGGAGAAAGTCGTCGGATGACACGTGGACAAAGCGCAAACACCATGGCAGCACTTGAAAATTATTTCTCAAGAACTCATGACAAATGGGATAAAGCCGCACAATGTAGATATGTATGTATTGTATACTTCCACCTGATTTCTCTGGTCGATATCATGAGCAGAAACAAGTAGAAAGAATGGGACTTCGGATCAACGAGTGCAGTTCCGTAGCCTTACGACGAATTGTGACAAGGCAAACACTATGAGCCATCCGAGTCAAGCTTGTCTTGGAAGGATTCGACAATTCGTTGGAATGAGCGATGACGTGGAATTTGAGAAGTCCGATATCCCACGATTGTTCCTGGTGACTGCCAGTGGGCCTTCGATTGTCGACGATAATATTCAAGTTAAATCGACCAGCTTCACCCCCTACAAGCATCGGCAGCCATACAGGAAGGCGTACCGGCCAAAGTCAAGGCTTCCACTGTGACAAACAAGTTGAAAAAAGACCTTGTGAGTAGTAACACGCGCCACGCGTGATTCGATGATACTTGAACTCACGTTGACCAATTTCCAGCTTCCACGTCGACAATTATTGGGTCAGGGCCCCACCCCATTTCCTCTCTTTTACTGGTTTCTCGCACAATAGGTCAAGATCTTAAGCAATGGCTAAAGGGCTATTTGCCTCCTTAAAAGGCGTCGATGCCTTTGGTAAGGTCAGTTTTGCTAGGACACGAGTTGTTGCATGCTATTGAAAGATCATGCTGGATGCTAGACTATGGATGATGTCAAAGTCAAGACTCGGACGGGTGCTTTTCGTGAGTCATTCATGTTCCTTGGTACCTCGAATCCATTTCATCAACTTCCGTGTGCAAAAATAGTGACAATATTATCCGCCGCAATCATCTTGGCAATTTCCACGATGGAATTTTTCGACTACCGACGAGTCTATATGGATACGTCTATTCTAGTAGACAAGAGCCGTGGTCAGCACTTGACAGTATGGTTGAATGTCACATTCCCCAGAGTGCCTTGTTATCGTACGTCATGTGAACAGATTCTCAAAGACGCATTTACCGATCATTCTTTCTATAGTGTTGAGTCTAGATGTCATGGATGTCAGCGGCGAGGTTCAGCGAGACATCTCCCATCAAATTCTCAAAACTCGTCTAGACTCCGATGCCTTACCTATTCCCAACTCGCACTCGGATGACCCCCGAAATGACATTGACAGACTCAACGAAGCAAGGCAAGACAATTACTGTGGCTCTTGTTACGGTGGTCAGCCACCTGAAGGAGGTTGCTGCAACACTTGTGACCAAGTCCGCGAGGCCTATCTGAATCGGGGTTGGAGTTTTAACAGGCCAGAGTCTATCGAGCAGGTAACTCCACATACTCTCTTCCAACATTCATCATTAGATGTTGTTCGTTTAGTGCGTGGCAGAAGGTTGGGCGGACAAACTGAAAGATCAAGCATCTGAAGGCTGTAACCTCTCAGGCCGTGTTCGCGTCAACAAAGTCGCTGGCAACATACATCTTTCGCCTGGACGATCATTCCAGACCTCAACTTACCAAAACGTCTACGAGTTGGTACCGTATCTGAGAGAAGAAGGACACCGTCATGATTTCAGCCATACAATTCACCAGTTGGCCTTCCATGCAGACGATGAATATGACGAGAAGAAGCATTCAACCTCCCAAGAATTCAAGAAGAAAATGGGCATCATTGCGAATCCGTTAGATCAAGCTGAATGGCAGGTACAGTACTTAGCAATTGACCCGTAAGCGACTGTTGTCATTCACATAACCCGCTAGACCACCCAAGCCGATTATATGTTCCAATACTTCCTCAAAGTTGTCTCTACTCAGTTCCGGACTCTTGACTCCAAAATGGTCAGCTGACTCTCTACCACACTTTCCTTGTCTAACACTTGTGGCAGATAAACAGTCACCAGTACAGCGCGACACAATTTGGTCGCGATCTCGGTAAAGGAATGCAAGAGACCGACAAAATCGGTTTACACGTAGCACATGGCGCTTCAGGTGTTCCAGGCGTATTCCTCAACTACGAGATTTCGCCCATTTTGGTGGTGCATGCGGAGACGAGACAATCCTTCGCGCACTTCCTAACATCGTAAGCTCCTCCCTCCAATCCATATGATTACTATTTTGATTGACTTTTCTTACTAGGACATGTGCGATTGTTGGAGGGGTGTTAACTATAGCTTCAATATTGGACAGCGTAGTGTTTGCCACTAACAAGGCTTTGAAGCAAACCGGTGGAGTGACGTCCGCAGACGGCAAACTCATGTAGTGTACGCAGGCGTTTCAAACTTATTATCTATATTACTGTGTTTTTTGGGCTTTGCTTCTAGTTCTTAGCGTACATGAACACGAGGCAAGATGCCTGCATCCAAACTTCCGGAATGAAGGCGAAATTGTTTCAGACTCGTTGACTGGTGCTTCAACCACTCGTGTAAATGTATGAGCGTTGGCTTACAGAGAGCGCGGGCAGTCATTAATATTCAATGTAAACCTGCGAGGAGGCACGCACTGCAATTCAATACAGGCATATCGAGATCTTTGATACATTTGGTGTTGAGCGATTTGATGAGGTTTCCCAGAGCCAGCTGCTCAATGTTGAACTCTCAAAATCCCCCCAGTCTGACACATAAACAGTCCATCCTTTGATGACTACCAAACGTTGAATGGGCCACAGTGTAGTACTGGTCACGAGCAGAATGATCGCACCTACTTAACTAGGGAAAAAACGTTGCGGCAAAGTCCGTTGGACTCTGTAAGTAGTACAGTATTGGAAAACACTAGGCACGAAATGTCGTCTTCGGCACCGTCAGCGATAATTTCAGACGCAATATCCTCTCTATCTCATGCTGCAACCCTTGCGGTATGTTTCGTTCGCGCATGTATGTCGTTTGCGCTTGATGCTGAGGTTTTTGAGCTCAGTTGGCCAGTGTGGAAGACCAGGCGCGTCTTGATGTAACACGAGCTGCGTCCGAAGCTCGCCAGGCCAGGAGCCAACGCGATGAAGCTTTGAACGCGCTACGTGCGGTAGAATTGGAGCAGTCCAGTCATACCCAGCAACTACAGGGGTGGAAAACAGCCGTGCGTATCCTTCCCACTCCTATATGTTCAGACTGTTCATTGGATCACAGGTCGAGAAAGCAGATCTGACTGTATGCATTTACTTTTTTATATATCAATCGACTGCCAGTTGACACGCTCAAATAGATCAAACACCAAGCAGAAACGATTTCCCAACTCCGAGATGAAACCACTCATTGGAAGGACCAATATGCGCGGATGGAGAAGACTTGTCAACAGTGGAAAGAGCAATTTTTGCGTATTGAGCAGGAACGGTATCGCATGTCCGTGCGACTCGAAGAACTAGTTTCAAACCAATTATCGGTATGCTCGTTCCTACCTTGCAGTCACGCCATTCGATACTGACTACGCATGATCCATCCAAAGTACGCAAATCAACCACCGCAGAAATATTATCAGTCGCATCAGGCGAATCCCCCCACCGATCGCGAAATTGTACAGCTATCAACCGCTTCGACCTCTACCAAGCGCGGATCGACATCGTCTGACCACAACAACGCTTCGAAACGCCAAGTACAAGAAGAGGAGGAAAATCTTGTTCCAATAACACAATCCAAGCCATCCAAGCCGTCGAAAAGAGCTGCCAAAACACTTGCTCGCCAGGTTGTAGAACCGATGGACGCTTCTGCAAGTCCCAGGGCCACCAAGAAATCAAACACTGCCCGTATTGCGCATGACAAGAATACAAATTCATCACAGCACACGAGTGTTTCGGCATCTACTCCAAGAAGAAAAACCCAGGAGAGCTCTTCCACCTCGCATCGCCCTCGTACACAAGTTATACGCCGCGTACAGGCAGTTGTTGAGGTGCCTATAAAGACGGAGGATGATGATAATGATGTGCAGTACGATGAAGACCAGGAACAGCCAGAAGAGGAAGACGAGGCTCCTCTACCTGCTAAGAAGCCCAGAGCGACTAAAAACCTCATGAGCTTAAGGAAGAATCCTAACCAGCCCAAAGGGAAAGAAAGAGAGAAGAGCAAGAGTTGGCAGGTATGGAGAGACGAACAATATCGCACACCTCTGGAGAGCGCTGGAGGTGGGCGAGACCAAGACGAGGACGAAGAAGTGTATAATGACGACGGCGACGAACCTTACGAGCCACAACCAAGCCGGCGCAATCCACAGAGAAAGAAGTCTGCAAGAAATCTACGCGAGCCGGAGCTTGATGATAGCCCAGACGAAGACCATGACGACGACGACGACGAAGATGAAGACGAACTAATAATGGGCGCAGAGGTATGTATGAGCTGAGTAGTAGCCTCCTCCACCAACACGTGTCTCACTCACATTCTCCCCTTGCCAGGATAACCAAGAAGTCTATGGACCTCGCTCCCTTCCCCCAGAAAAGCTCAAGAAATCTATAAATTCAACACATTCGACACAGGCTTCTGCCTCAACCCGAAATCAACCTACGAATTCGAAGAAGCGGAAGATTGGCGCATTAGACGGCAATGGAGGCCCAACGGGTGGAGTAAAGAACGCAAAGAGAAAGTGATGGCGGATAATTTTATGTTCCTCAAGCTAACAGTTTTATGGAAACAACCAAGATCGTGTGTTCAATATGTAGTGTCAAGGGTGTTTATGCATCGAGGTATTGGCGTGCCAGCAATAGATGGCACTATTATTAGGAATGTATTCATTTATTGGGTTTACAAAAGAGGAAGGGATTCAACTTCCCTGATATCACTCGACGTCTCTGAAACTTTTCAGGAACGACAGCGCCGTCTGTACATACATCCATATATATATACGCAATAAACCGAAATCTTCTATGGGATGTTCCGTCGAGCTGGTCGACGCATTTTTGACAACGATATTAAAACTAAAGAAGTGCGTGTTGACACTGACTCCTTCGCCACAGATTTAGTCTCTGGCAAATTTGAAACTCGCATTCTCGACTCGAGAATTGTGTTGATGAGCTTAAATTCATAACTGACGCGCGGAAGAAGCCATGGCAATGTAGCAATCCCAGCAGTCAAGAACATGAGATATCAAAGCTGTACTTTCAAATTACGGAAGAGCCAATTATCGAGACTGCATTCTTGCGGCAAGCACGGCGCGATTGCTAGGAATCAATCCCCTTGGCTGCATAGTACGCGTCACTCATCAGAGCTTAAGGTTTTATATATGTCTTGAGAGCTAGTCTGTGTTTTGATATATTGAGCAGGATATACTACAGATAATGGTAAAGATGGCAGTCAATCAGCCATATCCATATTGTACACTAGTCTGGCATCTTTCAACTAATCTCAGTCAACATACACGGGATAGGAGAAAAGTCTCTCACTCACCCCGTATGATACGCTGCGGGTCCTTGACAACTTCATTTCGTTTCTTCACCGATAAACTGATCGAACCACCGGAAGATCTCATAATGCCATTTCAAACTGTCAATGCAGACAAGTGTGAAACATTGGTTATTCATATACCAAGAACAACTACCCACCTGTTACCAGGATTCATCACCCAATGGTTCTCGTCAGGGAAAATAACCAAACGACTGGGTATATGGCGCCTAAGGTAGTGAACAAGTATCAACAGAATCAGCGAATAGAATGGCCTACGAAAACGATGAACATACTGTTGCAAAGCATGGAAAGCACCGATACCATCTGTCTCTGGGATTCGGTAATCTTTGCTTGAATGAAATATCAACTGAGGTGTAGACCATTTGTGCACGTAGTTAGATGGACTGAATCTAAACGATGATTCGGAACTTGGTCATTGTAATATTGGTATTTGTAAACACCAACCTCGCAGACAAGGCCCTGCTCTTGTTGGACCAACCAGGACCACCAAACTCGTGGTTGAACTGAAAGAAACAGGGCTTGGTCGTGATTGTTTTTCTTTGAACCAAAAAGATACTCACAAAGAACAACTCATCGGTAGAATATCCATTGTATCCTGTATCAAATACCTGGAAACAACAGTCAGGACCGAGCCTGTACGTAGGATAAGACTATGCGAACCCCGTCATGGCAGACAAGCGCTTTAAATCCAAATCCAAATTCTGGATTACTTTGAATCCAACTTAGTAGAGCGTCATCTGTAAATTAATAGAGTTCAGAGGAAAAGAAAGAACTTGACTTTATGGCATATCCTCCGTAACTGGCACCAGCAGCGACGGCTCTGTCTGCGTCAATCTAAATTCACCAAGAGCGGTTATACGATGTGGTACATTTCAGTTCCCAGATAGACGTACCTCAGGGAAATTTTCAAGAACATACTTCCAGCCGTTTTGAAGGTCTACGAATGGCTTGCCTCCCCAATCCTCTTTGATCGCGTCTGTCAAATCTGTAAAGAAGGTGAAGACGTGTCAACAATTGGAGAGATGTCATGACGAAAAGAAACACACCTTGGCCAAAGGTAGTCGACCCAGTGGGATTGATTGCGACAGTGAAATAACCCTGCTGAGCAAACACTAGAAGAATGGTGAACATAACAGAGAGTCATGAAAGTAACAAATACGATCACCATTCAAATTCCACCTTGTAGACCATCCATCTTCCCAAGCACCTTGAGGACCGCCATGGATTACAAGCACAACGGGCCACTTTTTCTTGCCCGAATCTCTATCCTGTAGCGTCCACCCTTTTGGCTTTAAAATCCATCCTTGAATATTCTTGCCCTCTGCACCTTCGAACCAAAATTCCTCCCCTTCATCGAGACCCTTATTATGTAAGTCATTCTCCGTGAACTTCGTTATCTGACCGATGGGGAAGGTCCCGGCCACAAGACTTTCGGTGTCCTTGTTCCACGAGTCGAAGGAGGCATTTATTTCGTCGAGTCGTTCTAATCCGCGCAAAATATGCACGTCATTGGGCTTGACCAATGAATTCTGAGAGAACAGAAGCCTTCCACCAGAGAGTGGTTGAATGGACGATGAAGCATGGGAATGGGTTAAAGCCAAAGGTTTCGGTGGCGAAGCAAAGTTCGAATGGGTAGTGGACTGCGTGGGAGTTTCTGGAACTGGCAGCACAAACACCTTTACCTTTGCTTCGTCTCCCGCAGTGAAATAAAGGTATTTGTCGTCAGGAGAAAACTATAAACGATTCAGTCTGAGTCCGCCAACAAGCAGAACATACTTACAGCCAATGAGTCAGGGGAACGATCCCAATTTTGGGTCAGAGTATACCTTACATCCTTTTTCAAATCGTAAATCACGATTTTCGCTCGGTCAGACTCGTATCCGTCTTCATCCAGCTCTAACCATGCAACCTTTGTGCCTGTCGTACTAAACACAGGGCTGTGAGTCGCGGCTTGTTTGCCAGAGGTTAATTCCCTTGGCCCCGACGCGGACGCGCCAGTGATGTCAACAATATAGACCTATTCGTAGTTGGCTTTTAAGGCACGAGGAAGAATTTGGGACAAAAACGTACATTCTGTTTAGTGTGCCATGCCTTGGGTAACTCGGGGTCTTTAGTTGTGTAGACGATATGGGTATTAGACACATCGAAATCGTCGGTGCCGCCAAATGGTTCAACCGGTGCACTCTTCGATACATCGATCAGTGACGATCATAAACACTAAATCAAACGAATTTACATGCTTGGTTCCGTTCAGAACATTGACAAAGTCATCGCCAAGAATCCAGTTTCCACCCTCATCTTGGGACAAGCGAACAGAAAATAAGCTAGAATGCTTCGGTCCTCCCCAGGTATCCCAGTGCCTCACGTAGGCCTCGTCATATACGAAAGCGGTAGTGCCTCTGTCATCCCAAGCTTTGTCATTTTCCTTAACGTTCTTCAGGTCACCGTCTTCATGAACGTTGTCAGAAAAGACAAGGTAGTTGCTGCCGGGAATGTATCGGAAATTGGTGGAAGTGGTAGTCGGGATGGAACCGATCAACGAAGGCGAATTTGTGACAAGCTCAGACCCGGCATCGAATAGAATCGAGATGGTGTAAATATCTTGAGCCTTGGTTTGCTCATTTGTAACGACATGTGCAATTGTGCGAGAATCCAGCCAGAAAGCTTCACCAACGTCGGTCAAAGCGAACATCAAAGGCCGCCCAATATACTCTATAGGTGAGAGATAGATCAATTTGTGCTTTCTGAGAGTCGCTGCCGTCAATTAACTCTGCTTGAACTTTAATAATTCGATCTGCAAAACGCACTGTTTCTCCTCAAAGGAATACTTGGACACAGGAACAAGTACTAGGTCTCCAAGGAGATTAGCAACGCCTTCGCCTGGCCTAGGGAGTCGAATCAGATCCGCAGGAGTGAAGACGTCTGAGCCCTCTTTGAACTTGAACTCTGCTTTTGCCATTGGTTTAGGTTCGTTCGAGGACAATGGAAATTGAGAAAACGCGTGGGTAAGTACAGGAAACGCGAGAAGAATGGTCTTCCACATCATGTTGCAGCGATAAACGGTGACCCGGGCCTGCCTAATAACAAGGTGCAACTCACAAGGAAACCCGTGTTCCAACCCATATATGGTATCTCTTTCTAAAACCGACGAGTCATGTGATCTAGTATACTGCAGCCGTCAGTGTGCCGAGGCTGGCAAGTCCAACGAAAGCTACTTTCTCTCCAACCACTGGCAGACGTTCCCGTACATTAGGCTGAATATTTTACCATCCTACACGTTCAATGTAACGCTCTTCGGCCTTTTCCTGTGACATAGTACATCCTCTATTCAGAGGTCTCTTTCTATGAGTTCTCACGGAGTGCATGATCATCTTGAAGATAGTGGATAATCCACAACAATCTATTCAGAGTCCAGAATTATATCAAAAGTCGATTTAAGCCTTCGCGCTATAGCCAGTATTCCTCATCTGCTGCCGAGGACGGGAGAGTCGGGCCCATCTCGGTGCTTGGTAAACTCAGAAGTTGGAAGTTCCGATAAGATCATTTTCGTCTCGACCAACCATGTCGGCTATACCAGCTTCAACTCTAGAATCCCTCGAAAAGCAGCTTCTTAATGCGTCAGGAGACCTTCCTCTTCACACTCGCTTCCGTGCACTTTTCACGCTCAAGTCTCTAAAATCTGATGCTGCAATTTTGGCTATATCAAAAGGTTTTGTGATAAAAAGTCTTTGTGCTTTGAAGCTGTACTGATTTCCAAGACAGCGTTCAAAGACGACTCTGCACTTTTGAAGCACGAGCTGGCCTATTGCTTAGGTCAAATCAAAAAGCCTGCCGCTTTACCGGTGCTGGAGCAAGTATTGAGTGATGAGAATGAGGATCCCATGGTCAGACACGAGGTAAGTTTTACAGATGTCCTCGAAATGCGAGATAAAACGCAGAAGCGAGCTGAACATAAGGCTGCAGAAGCTATGGGAGCTATATCTTCTGAAGCTTCCGTTCCAGTTTTGAAAAAGTATCTTCATGATCGGAATAGAGCTGTGCGGGAGACCTGTGAAATCGCTTTAGCGAAAATCGAATGGGACCACTCAGAAGAAGGAACAAAACGCAGGCCATCTGAAAACGTGTACGTCAAATTGTTTTCCGCAGTCTAATAATCGGTTGTATTCACTTGCACGACAGAGCTTATACATCTATCGACCCAGCGCCGCCAACTTCAGGCTTGCTATCTGGAACACCTGCTCCGGAAGACGTTTCTCCGGAGCACATCGAAAATCTTCGATTGACCCTGACAGATGTTTCAGTACCTCTATTTCAGCGATATCGCGCAATGTTTGCGCTTCGAAATATCGGAACTCGGGAAGCTGTTCTGGCTCTAGCTTCTGGATTCGCCGATGATAGTGCACTATTCAAGTACCGAGTCGTCCTACATTTGTTCATGCTATGTTTGATTATGTATCCTTTCTTCTGACAGACACGAGATCGCCTTTGTTTTTGGCCAGCTCCTCTCTCCAGACTCGATACCTTCCCTTATACAAGTTCTTGAAAATACTCAAGAATCCGATATGGTTCGGCATGAGGCTGCCGAGGCCCTAGGTGGAATCGCTACTCCTGAAGTATTACCCTATCTGAAAGACTGGATGGTAAGAGAAGATTCGCCGCGTGTTGTCAGGGAGAGCTGTCAAGTTGCCATCGATATGTGGGAGGTGGGTTAATTATCACAAGACTCTCCATATCTCACACGACTGATGATCTATTTACTTGCAGTATGAGAACTCGGACCAGTTCCAGTATGCTGATGGGCTTGGAAATGGGGCTACAACAATAAAAGTTGGTGCTTGATCGAGCTGAGATTAGATGGACTTTAGATGTCTTTTAAGTCGCGTACATTAAAGTTCAATTGTCGTGATGTGTATACAACAGTGCGACTACTCCTAGATCAGCTTTTGATAGGATGAGAGACGGCGATCATCCCATGTCATCCACATCCACCGCCGCCACTGCTTCCTGCAGAATACTAACGATCTCCTCTTCCGTCTCACACGCCCAACGTTTTGTTCAGCGTACGTTCTACATCTGTCTGCTCTCGTGAAACGCACCTGACAAACACGACATCGGGCCAGGTCTTATATCCTTCGCCACCCATACGGGCGAAACACCACCAGACGCTACTGCTCAACAGAACACTATCCCATGGACTATATCCAACAAATACTACACCGCCGACGTTCACTTCGAGATAATACCGATATCAGAACGGTCTGCGAAACATGTTGAAGGCGTTCCAGCTATCCTCTTCGTCTGGGAGCAAGGCGAAGTAAGCGCAGCTCTCTGAATCCTTATCCTCAAAATACATTGACGTTTCATGTGGCAGTCTTACAAGGACAAAATTGAGCTGTTGTCTAGGGAGCTGGCTTCACATGATTCTGATGTCACTTTGGCTATCAAACTGAACTCACAAACCCAAAGTCGACCAGATGAAGAAGCGGATGATGGAATGGACGAGTTTTTGTCCTTGCATGGGTTTGAGTATATCGATGGGAACAATGATAGCGGTCGGCGGGCGATTGACGATGAGGGCGATACAGGCTGAGTATCATTCCCTTCTTTTACGTTACGATTCTTCTCAAATCGTTTCACTAACGATCATCCAGGCACCCCCGGGCTTGCACGAGTGGTGGATGCTCTGAGCACCATCATGTGGCCCTCGATGACTCGATCTGCCTCTAATGTCAATCGCAAAAGTCGTGCTCGAGAACTATTAGACTGGGCAAGGGCTGAGGAAGCAGAAGACGGTCTGCGTGCTCTAATTCAAGCCGAGTCTGTACAGGAAGATGAGGGTCCTTTGCCGGTGGACAAAAGAAAAAGTAGAATGCAGAAAGAAATGGAGGAATTCGAGAGATGGCTTGAGGAAGACGAACGGCAGCAGGCTCAACAGGACCCTTGGGCCCAACGCGGTGATGACTTGGAAAGGAACCCGATTTCAAACGCAAAAGGCTCGATGCAGGTTCTTCCTACAACGGTTCTCAGCTTTGAAGAACAACGATACGGTGGTGGTGCTCATGGGTTTGAAGATGACTTTGACGAGTTCGTGGGTGCGCCACTTACGATTGAGGAGTCTTCGTCATCATCGTTCCTGGGACCGCCCAAAAAACTGGAGTCAATGCATACGGGTGCCTCGTATATGTCTCTAGCGTCCGACTTTGGTGGAGATATTTCAAAAAGCCATGACCGACTCGAAGGGACACATAACGACGAAGACCTACCGTCCCATGCAGAAATCGAAGCGACCTCTAGGAAATTATTCGGGGTTTCGAATTTACCACCAGCTTTTCCCTCAGACCCCTCCACAAACGAGCACACTTTTGACCATTTGGACGAAGACGACGAATTTGAGCTTTCTGCATTTGATTTGTCACGGGTGTTTAGTGCGTTACAAGCTATGAAAGAGGAGATATCAGAAATCGGAGATGATGGAGAAAGGAGAAAGGCTGCAGCAAGGGTTGCTCTGGGACTTGTACACGGGTTACAGGCGGACAAAAATGTTGAGAGTGATGAAGACAACGATTAGATCAGGCCTGGTTTAAAGCCGTACCGGTACGTTGCACAGAAGATATACATATAAATGTACAGTCAGGGCGATTGATGCTGTTCAAAAAGGCAGAACGACGCTATCAATATAGATATTCACACTGGACGTCGAGTTCCAAAACCTGCACTCGTTATTTAAACTTGACCGGATTACAACAATTTACACCGGATATCCTGTTAAACACATAGATTATTTCAACAAACAAGTACTTGTAGATTCAAGTGCGCATCTGTACATTCGCGTTTTTTTGGCCGAGAAAACAATACTCGTGAGGCGCAAGCACATACGCCATGGCAAGACCCACTACTCACTCATCACTTCATCATTTTCCTCCACAACATCACCGACATCGTCCTCCGGCTC
This sequence comes from Sarcodon aspratus, assembly GCA_003313825.1. Classification (NCBI taxonomy): domain Eukaryota; kingdom Fungi; phylum Basidiomycota; class Agaricomycetes; order Thelephorales; family Thelephoraceae; genus Sarcodon; species Sarcodon aspratus. Next base: position 18,092 of record QLOR01000739.1, read on the forward strand.
GTCGTCGTCGTCTGGACCCATGATAACAGTCCCTGTATCTTTATCCCAACGTCCTCGTAACTTCACTCTAAACTCTACCGTCTTTTCTCCAACCAACTTCAGTAACTGCGCTTGTTCCGGAGTCAGTTTCTTTCCTTTTTCACATATTCTGTGCGAGTTCTCCAATGTAGGCACTCCTTTTTTCATCGTCGTGCTCATTCCTAACTTTCTTAGCTGGGGCTCCTCGTTGTGTGGTAAAGGCTCTGGAGGGTCAGAGTGATGCTGCATAACGGGACCAGCTGGGATAACTATTGTTCTCGGTGCCCGAACGCCTGATCGAGCAAACTCCAGCGGATGAAAATCAGCGAACCAAGCGATGACTTCGTCCTGAGGTGTATCTGTGAAGAATAATCCAACTTGGCCCTTTATATGCTGTGAATTGAAAGGGACGTTGATCGGTGTCGTGAAATACGGCGAGTTCTGGGAGTAATCTGGACTTACACGCGATAGTTGGTGTAGACCTGGGAGATGTTCCTCTTCGACTGTCGTCCCGAGGCCCTTAGCCATAACTGCACTTCGTCCGAAAAACATTCGTGCAGTACTTGGAGGGGGAAAGGTAGAGTAGCGCCAATTAGAAAACATATGCTGGAAGATGATCAAGGGAGACATACCCTTTCCAGAGCTTTCGGATGGTTTTGAGATGGGAGTTGCGCATATTGCCAACTTGGAATAGCCAGCAGTATTTCCACTTGTCTGCGTTTGTTTGAAGCTGGATGATGTTGCACGGCACATTCGTCAGTTACAACGTGGTGATCGGATAAACGGGCTGGGGTGAGAAGGCTCACTTCAGTGATCATAGAACTTTTCTGCTCCTTGGTTTTCTTCGAGACTTTCGTCAAAGAGACTAGTAGCAAGGGCATCAAGATCGTTGATTGTCTATGAAAAATGTTCGGTGCTGACCAAGTTTGGCTCGTTTTGATTTAGGCATGGCGACGGATAGGAAATCGAGCCCAGTGCTTGAGCTTGAGTATCAGAGATGTAGGAAAGGTATGATAGCCAAAAGCTCAGATCTCTGCAATTTTGCAAGTGTGAATTCAAACACCGATCATATTGTGCTCTCACGCTGATGCGGCCACAACGTCCTTCAGTGCTTCAGCTTCAATTCCACGGTTGTGCATATACTTTCCATGGTACATTTTTCACTGTTCACATGAGCCATACTTTGAGACGAATCTCCACTCTCTCTTTGGGATGGCCTCACCGCTGGATCCTATGGCCCAGAACCTGGTATACGGGATGGCAAACACCAATCACTCCTCTGGCCAACTATCCAGGCTCTGCCTAACACTTTGTCCTTCTATTTCTCGTAACTTGGAGTAGTATCGCGGGTTCTGTTCTCGACACGGCTTTTCAACAGCTACAAGCTGTCTATCGCACACCGCACATGCTGGCCAAATTCTACTTCTCGTGAATCGGTTTGGGAAGTCCTATCTGTATGTGATTAATGGCAACGTTCTGTGATGTCTGAAGCGAAGAACAACGGTGATATATTGTTAGCTTTTCGACGAAAGTCGCCCAATTTGCGGCAATGCAATCTTTGACAGCATCAGACATGCAACATATGTCCTGGTTACTAGAGCGAAAACTTATCGAACTCGGGCTAATCGATGACTTCTATTGCACACTTGCGCGGCCGTAGTCATAAGCCTCAAGGGTTACCGTAAGCACATCATATTAACTGATTGTGCACTATATTTTTATTTATTTTTACGAAAGATTTATGGCCAAGTATTTTGAACTGGCCATGCAGTAAGGCCTCTGAAGCAAGTTGTACGCGAGACCGTCGTACCATGCAGATGCTACTCTGTTTCGACCACTGTACAGTGTGCCCCAACGACCGTCACTGGCAAGGACCCAATTTCAGCAGTACACTTGGCCTTCTCCAATAGGCCTGACGTCATTATGATTATGTAATTATTTCAAATTGTCAAGCTGCTTGAAATAGGCGATCGATTGACGCTCCTTGAAGAAATCACGACCACAAAGAGACAGTGATGGAACCCGACAATAACAGCTCAAGTAACCGCTTTCGCCCTTACCCTGACGTGGACAGTGGGATTTTAGATCCTTCGGAACATGCAGAGACTGTTCGTAAGTAACCTGTCATTGATATCTAACATCAGTGGCTCATTACTTTCCAGTCACAAGACAAAGAAAACATTCAAGTCGGCGGAGCAGTCCACCTGTATTAGCTGCTTGCATAGATATTGATGATCTTGAGAGTCCTTCTGCAGAAGTTGGAAGCGTTGGCAACCCTATAGACGTGAGTTGTCCATTCTGATCGATTTCTTTGTGTAATCTAATGACCTCTTAGGTCGATGATTATGATAACAATCTACACAGTCCAACAATACGGACTTCCAATCCTCAACCTAATTCTGGTCGACCTGAACGGTTGGACTCAGAAACTCATTGTCCTAAGCGGGACCTCTATCCGTCTCGGACACAAAGACGCGGATTATTGTATAAGACCGGCACTGGGGCAAGTCGTTGGGCAGAACCGGCAAGACTTCGTATATCCACTGCAAGTTTCTGCTGATGTTTCTGCAACTGTGCCACTCAGTCTTACTTTGCTTCTGTAGATTGCAAGGCTTGACAAAACTTGTATAGCCAATACACAAGGCCATATTAAAGCAGAACCTCAACATGAAACTCTTTTCTTGCAAGATTCTATGCCGGAGGCTTCGACTAACGCTCAAGACCAACACTTTGCTGACATAGTAGATGAAGCGAGCCTCATTGAGGATAGCGGAAGTGGTTATTCAAGTTCGGAAGAAGTTTTTCGACTTCTTGTTGGCGAAGGCAAAGGCCGTGCGACCTCCATTGGTCCACCGGACCAGCAGATCGAAGAACCTAGACGTTCGGTAGTGCAGAATAGGTGCTTTTCCAAGCAGGATTTCGGCGAGGATCAATCCCACACCATTTCTCCGAGTGGCCATTCACACGTAGAAGAAAATCAGGGTCAGGTTCCCTACACAGAGGGCTCCCGTAGATCTTTTAATGGAGAAGTGCATGCCTTGGATGTTGAAAAGCGACTGTGTATTAACTCATATGCTGACAGGATCCTGCGGCTTCCCACAACAACGTTGTTTCGCCCACTGATTCAATTATTCGTGCTGTCAACGACCTCGGTGATAGCGTTAAGGATGTCTGTGCCACTGTCAAACAGGTGCTTCAGAAACAATACAGGTCTCACGACAATGACCACGACGCTGATGACGAAAGCGACACTAATGCTCAAAGAATGCAATACTTACGACCAAAAAAGCGTCTTGTAAAGAGGACTACAACTCGAAAGCAGCGTCCACATGCGAAGCTCCAATTAGCAGTATGTATGCCGCATTTCTTATATTAGTACGTTGCGTGACGTTCCGCAGAAGTCAGTACGGGATCATCTGGTAAAGTTGATCGGCAGAGAGAATTTGCTCGTCAATACAGTCACCCCATCCGAAGCTGCAAGCGCTGGCGCCAGTATTCAGTGCACAGCTCAGAATTTTCGGATTCAGATAGATGGAGCCCCTTCTTCAGCTTGGAATAGGTCTGCAGGGAAAGTTTTCGCCGACAGTCTGATCAATGCAACCGATTATGCCGACACTCCTGAAATGCGACAAGTTATCTACGAGGCGTTCATTACTCATGTGGGCTTTCTGATCGGCAGGTATCGTCACAAACAGAAGCCTCGTATTGAGCAGGAGACCACCAGGAAGAGAGCGGCAAAGCAACAGCGAAAGTCGAGTGTGCGCATCATTTGTCATTACCTTGCGTCTTCATAACACAGCTTGATTTACTTTTCAGTTATTCCACCGTCGATATGATATAACGCTCAAACATAAAGCGTTTTCACGCCATCGACAGATGCTTGAGCTATTAGGTGCTGGGGGAATGTCGTCCGACGAATCAGACTTCGAGTCGGGCCAGCTCCAATACAGGATATTGCGCTTGAGGTGGCGGGCAGATACTGTAACTACCTGGCTGAGGGTTTTAGATGCGATGCATCTTTATGACCGCGTCGAAGGAGATCCCAGCTTGTTACGCGGTGCTCACCCACGGACGCGAATCCTGTCATGCAATTACAGTTCGAGCACCAGATTTGTCCCCGGACTACCAACCAATGCATACCGTCAGGCATGGCTCGACAACCATCATGACGTCACGGACACAGTTCAGCCTAGCTCTGTCCCATACGCATTTGAGCACCGGGAGGATGCTATCCAGTACTTCCTTCTGTTCAATTATTCCGCTTTACAATTTGCTAACGATTTTGTCTCTAGGTTATGCAGGCAGTGGCTTGTAGTTTGAAACAGGGAGATGTCTCTGCGTCTGTGTATTTCCATGTACTAAAATCAATCTCGTCATGTAATTCTACAATTGCACTAAGGATATGTATAATATCAGGTACCCTATGTTCTTCCTCTGCGCAGCTGGTGACCCCAAAGGCAAACAAGTGTTTTTAGGTGCTTGGTCGAGCGAAGATGGGTACCAGAAGCTTTGGAAACGGAGTCCACCTCTTTGAGAGCTGCTATCGATCGCTTCCAGTTACTTTAAGAGCACGAACTCGATGCCAATCGGATACAGTCTCCGCTATGTTATCCTTGGTTTGGGGCAGCTTTTCATTCTAGATGTAAATGTTAGCGTATGTTGTGTTTGATGCGGCATAGTAGATGATGTTATAATTACCAATCATCTCAGGCGCTTATTATATATGGTAATCTTGGTTCTCGAACTTCCTCCATCTTCATGTCTCCGTCGGCATTGCTTGCGACTGACGAGAAGAATGAGATCGACTTATTGATGGACAGCCCTACAAAGCAGCTTAGTGATGATGAAGCAGAGGTTGGGGCAATGGACCTAGACTCTGCAAGCAATCCCGAAGAAGAATCCCGAACGCGAGACACGACAGACGATGACGACCCGGTTGCTGAAGAACCAGCAGAGGCCAACGGTTCGGCCATGGTCAATGATGAAGACAGCGATTCTGAAGGAGAGTACGACGATGACGAAGAGGAAGATGAAGAGGAGCCCGCCTTAAAGTACGAACGCTTAGGAGGCGCAGTCCCAGATCTGCTGCAAAAGGATTCCGCATCTGCGTTGGCGGTTTCGGAAAAGCTCATTGCACGTTCATTTTGTTTTTGTAAACCTTATCAACCACTTTACAACTCAGATTTAGGTGTTTGGCACGCATGGCGGTATCGTCCACGCCGTGGACCTTACAGGGAAAAGAATCAAGTCCTTCAAACCCCATATGGCGTCCATCGTTGATATTTCCCTCGACGTCACTGCAGACTTTGTTGCCACCGCATCAATAGATGGTGAGCTAGCACTTAGGGCCTCTGCCACATATTGAATCCAGCGTTATTATGTAGGGCAAGTCGTTATCCACTCGCTATCTGGCTCAGAATCCTATGCCTTCGATAAAAAGCGTCCCATGCGTACCATTGCTCTTGAGCCGAACTTTGCCAAACACGGAACACGTGCCTTTGTATGTGGGGGAATGGCTGGTACACTGATGCTGCATGAGAAGGGCTGGTTGGGACATAAAGAGACAGTATTGCACTCTGGAGAGGGCCCTGTGTGGCAGGCCCGGTGGAGAGGTAACCTGATATCATGGTCAAACGACTTGGTAAGGAGACAATATACCAGGATTTACCAGCATTCATCGAAATTCCACAGGGGGTCAAGGTTTACGACACAGTCTCACAAACCCGAATAACTTACATCGAACGACCTCCCGACAGCCCTCGGGCCGATTTATTCAAGTGTACCATGCACTGGCAAGACGATTCGACTCTCTTAATTGCTTGGGCTGATCATATCAAAGTTGCTCGCATTCGCGCACGACCTCGCACATCTACCTCGTCTACATCTGCGAATCTCCCGCCCTTGATCGTTGAAACAACGGCTGTATTCCAACTTGATTGTATGATTGCTGGAATCGTTCCTCATCCATCAGGTTCTGAAGTTAATTCGCTAACATCGTTCTTGATCTTGGCGTATACACCGCCTGATACTTCTTTCCTACATGAGGCGACTGAAGACCGCGCCCAGCAAGCCAGGAAGGCAGCAGAGCGACCAGAACTGAGGATCATTTCTCGTGCAGGCGAAGAATTGACAGCTGATGCTCTCACCATCAGCAAATTCCAATCTTGGGGCTGCAACGATTATTGTTTAGCTGAGGTAGATTCTGAGACTGGTGGAGGCCGATGTTACATAGTTTCGAGTCCTCAAGACTTGGTCATTGTAAGACCCAGGGACAAAAGAGATCATATCGCTTGGTTGGTGGATCAGAAGCGTTACGAAGAGGCATTGGAAGAAGTTGAGAAGTTGGAGGAAACTACCGCAGAGAGTATCAATGCAGTCGACATTGGGCAGAAATATGTGGAACACCTAATCAGCGAACGTGAGCTCAATAAAATCACATTGATGGTGATTTGACTTATTCTATTGCACAGACGACTTTGCCAAAGCTGCACATCTGTGTCCGAAAGTCTGCGGTCAAGATGTGAAGCGTTGGGAAAACTGGATATTCCTCTTCGCTAAAAAGCAGCAGTTACATGTGAGGACCGTTATGATGCCAAATTATAACATTTGCTAACATTCTTCAGGCTATCATTCCGTTCGTGCCTACTGATTCTCCGAGGTTGAGTCATCTAGTGTATGAGATGATTTTAGCCTACTTCATGGCTGATGATCGACAGGCCTTGTTCAAAACGATCAAGGACTGGCCCAAGGAAATATATGACGTTTCTGCTGTCATCGTAGCGCTGCAATCAGAGTTGGATCGTGCACCTTCCTCCTCCAAAATCGTCTCCACGACACCTGACACGGTCATACTCATGGAATGTCTTGCAGAGCTGTTAGTTCATCTTTACATTCACGTGCACACATTCCTAATTCTCTGTTACAGTTATATCGCGAATCGCCAGCCTGGAAAAGCCCTACAGTTCTTCATACGATTGAGAAAACCAAATGTTTTTGACCTGATTCGGGACAACAATCTATTCACAGACGTACAAGATCAAGCTCTTCTCCTCGTGGAGTTTGACCAGGAGTTGGTGGAAAAACAGAGGGAGAAAGATCGAGCTGAAGGCCTAGAAGTTGACACCGATGATATCTCCCCCAGTCCTGCTGTCACGTTGTTGGTGGACCATACCTATTCGATACCCGTAAACACGTTCCTTTGGTTTTCGATTTTCACTTTCTTACGATATCGTGTCTTAGGTCGCGCGCGTTGTTCAACAACTACAAGGCCACCCGTATTTCCTATTCCTATACCTTCATGCGTTGTCTGGCAAAGATTCCAACTTGGCTGCCGATTTCGCCGATACTCAAGTAAGTGGAGAAGGCTTCTGTGATTGCAATGGTTTAATTTGCGTAGGTCAAATTATATGCGGAATATGCACCTCGTAGATTAATAGATTTCCTTCGGGCAAGTAATTATTACAGCCTAGAACAGGTAATAATCGAGTTTCAACTTTCACTCTTCAATCTTACTGAATTTGGGTCAAGGCGTACGGCGTATGCAAAGAGCGGGACCTGGTGACCGAGATGGTGTTCCTATTGGGTCGGATGGGCAACAATAGACAAGCCTTGACTCTCATAATAGAAAGGTTGGGAGATGTGAATCGGGTAAGTTCGTTTGCTTCAAACGAGTTCCTTCTGTTATCTATCAACTTTGTTAGGCGATCGATTTTGCTAAAGAGCAGAATGATGATGATTTGTGGGAGGATCTCCTCAAATACTCTGAAACAAGACCATGTACGTGACTATTCTAAAGTGACTCGAAGGTTTATCTGACTCTTCGTTCAGCTTTCATTAGGGGTTTACTAGAAAACGTCGGAGCTGAAATAGATCCTATACGGTTGATCCGTCGTATTAAAAATGGACTCGAAATTCCGGGATTAAAATCAGCTTTAATCAAGATTCTGCAGGATTTCAATCTCCAGATATCTTTATTGGAAGGATGTCAGACCATACTGGACGGAGATTGCGCAGTGCTCGTGAAGAAACTACACATGAACCAGACGAGTGGCTTCTTTTTGAGCGGTCAGGCTTTTCATCCTTCGTATGGTATGGTTTATTGACTTTTCGAGGTTAGGCAAGATATTGTGTCCAATATGTTCATTGCCCCTGCATCAGAACCCTCAAGGTTTGATATTAATGTTCCTGTGTCGACATGTAGTTCATGCCAAGTGCGTAAACGGCGGAGATTCATTACCACACCAGTCCGCGTCCACGTTATTTGAGATGAGAATTGGCAAGCCGGCTGATACTGGAGTTGGTGGGAAGATCGCCTTGTACGTTTTTTTTGCTTGTCTATATGACAATTAATGAAGAGTTGGTATAGCGCGTCGGTCGTACGATCAAGACTAAGGGAGGGTTGTCCAGCATGTCATAAAAAGGTAGAGGGTGAACGGACATAAGATTAGCATTGTCCTTCGCCATCTCTCTCCCCATGTCTTCGTATCTTACGACTCTTTTAAACATCTTGTCCGGAAATTTGGTGTCGTGGGAAATATCAAATTTTTGGTTGTTTCTGGGTTCTCGGAGTCCCAATCTGAAGTCAGTTTTTCTCCGAAAGGTTCGGAATTGGGCGGAATCAAAACTGATGCGTTCAGCTGTCTAAAACGTTAACGTGATCGACAGTATCGAGGGAAGGACGATCATAGTCCGTAATACATGCCTGTATCTCATCGACATCGCTTGGGGTATCTCCGTCATCAATTACCCACAAGTAAATGTCGTACTATCTCATGGCCGCTCCATACTTCGAGCTGACACTTAGATCGTAGAAAAAGCATTCGTATGCGACCTCTGCTGTGGCCTCATCAGGGACCTATGTACAAAGCCACTCCGAGTAGCTACTGCTCATATTGTGAGCGCTCAAGAAAACTTGAACCTATCTTTTCCCTCAAATTCGCCCCTTGAATCGTGTCACGATCGCCTCTGTAAACTGACTGCAAGGGCGTTTGCCATCTCCAACGTCTTTCAGAGGCGAATGTCTTTGGCGGTTGCGGAACAAATGGTGTGCAGCTTGAGCAAGCTGTGATCCAGCACGAGGCAGGTCTTGAAGATGACTCCTGCGCAAGATCTCTACTCTCGAGCATGTACACAAGAATGGGCTCGTCCACAGCGACTTGGAACCGAGGAATATCCTTCTCCATCCCACAGATCCGACACGCTTGCGTCTGGTTTGCTAGAGCTATCACAGCCACTGCACAAATAGACTCCGTGGATGCACCATCGAACTACGCTGTCGGTACGCTGCCGTATACCAGCCTGAACATGCACAAGGGCATTCCGTCGTAAGCCGATGCATCTGTCGAACATATGGATCTATCCCTGCGTTGCGAGGAACATGACCGGGGCATGAGGCGAGCGATGATGGCGCACTGTCGGATAGCTATTAGGATTGGGACTCAACTGAGGTTACGGTGGGCATGGGGTTGAGAGCTGCCACCGTTGTTCGTGATTGTTAACACCAAGATTCCCGATGACATGCGTTATCAAGCGAGTCTCGCGTAGAGCCTAGTAAGGGTTCACGTATATTTAGACAAGACACCAAGTACAGGTTAGTCAGGGACTGTTACGGCGCCGATCGATGTGGCTTGTTGTAGGTTAGATCGCAGCGCCCCGGCTGTCAAAATTTGAGAGAAATTGGCTTTGGCGTTCGATGCAATGTGGGACGATACGAACAAGACGCCGGTCTTTGCAAATTATACATACAGTGCAAGTGACAGTAGAGGGCGGGGGAATAACTATAACGCCGAAGTTTCAGAAAAACATAGAAGAACAGGACTGTACAACGCAACTCGGATACAGGTTATAGATTCGAAGGGTGCTGTATGGTAAGCACTAGCATCAAGATCTGCAGTCCAGTCGGTATAAATAGTTATGGCCAGGGAGCGCATTCTCGTAGTAGTTGCCCCTGCTTTCCAGGTATAGCGTTGACGTGGAGAGGTTGCCGTGGTTATTATAAGCTGGGGCGGGGGTGGGAGCCGGGAGCGCACCAGTTACTAGTGATGTCTTTTACAGTCCCCTTGGAATTTTGTCGAGAGTCCCCATGCGGGCCCTGAGTTGCAGATACAAGATAGACCCTAGTAGTGTGAAAGAAGTGGGCTGAGATTACAACACCATTGTAAATTGGATTATACCTTTTCGTGACAACACTTCAAGTTTGGGGTCCTGGTCGTCTGCGAATGGGAAAACTGCGGCGGCGCGCAGGCGGTAGTCTCGCAGCCTGTAGGTCATCAACAGGTCAATGATACGCCACCACTCCACAGAGACGTCAAGTTTCAAAGACCTGCACGTTCCTCTATTTAGTCTAGAAAATGGCAACACTTTGAATACCCTTGATATGTTTCACAGAATTCATTCGGATTGGAAATGTCAACAAAGTCCAATATATCAGACCCAACTGATGGCCAGATAATCACAAGAGAACATGTGGTTGGCAATTCAGCGAGGAAACAATGAATGGCGCAGTCATTGATGGCATATCAGATTGCATGTTTTATTGCATGCAGTGGGAACAGACGAGTGGCAATAGACGCTTCTCTGTGTACAGTGATCTAGTAGCATAGGGTCGAAAACATGATAAGCAGGGGAATATATGCTCAGGAGTTTTCCAAATCCAAATCCCGCCCAGTTTGCTTATGTCGCGCAGAAGCTAAAGTGGTTCAAAGACCAGCCAGTGTCAAATCTTGTGATCATGCCTAGAAGCAGCACTAATCGGTAGTTGGTTGGCCAACAATACGGCAAAGAAAGAAGTGGACAAATACGATTTTCTAATGGTGATGTATGACCGTGACGTGACCAAGGAGGTGTTAGTATGTCACGCGTCACAGCTGTATAGTACACAACTTTGATATCATCGCACACAACTTGTCTATCCTGACAACATCTTAACGAAGATAAAACTCAAGCATGAGGTTTGTTCGGTCAACTTAATACGCGTTTGTAGCTAATCGGTGTACTCTTCCACTGGTATGCAGCGGAAGCAAGCTCGTGGTGTCAAGCGTGCGGGGCTCCATTAAAGAACTCCTCGCCGAAGCTACTGGCGAAAAGAGGCGAAATTTTGTAGAGACCATCGAGCTGCAGATCGGCTTGAAGAACTATGATCCTCAAAGAGACAAGCGTTTCTCCGGGACTGTAAAGTGCGTTTCCGCTGTGCGCGTATTCTGTCCAAGCTGTGTATTGATTTGTCCCCTGTTTGTCGTGTTGTTCAGACTACCTAATGTACCCCGTCCCCGAATGTCTATTTGCATCCTTGCAGATGCTGCTGACATCGATCGTGCGAAACAAATTGACCTTGAATACATGTCCGTCGACGATTTGAAAAAGTTCGTGGTTATTCACTGTTTTCCTCTAGTTTTCTCTGACATTCGCGACAACGCCCAGGCTTAACAAGAACAAGAAGCTTGTCAAGAAACTTGCAAAGAAATACGATGCTTTCCTGGCTTCGGAAACTTTAATCAAGCAAATACCCCGTCTGCTTGGTCCTGGTCTCTCCAAAGGTTTGTTAACAATTGTCGTCCTTGCGTGGGGATATTCACTTTACCGCTATCACAGCTGGAAAATTCCCCACTCCGATCTCTCATGCTGAAGATTTGAGCAACAAGATCACCGAGGTCCGCTCAACGATCAAATTCCAGCTGAAGAAGGTTCTTTGCTTGGGTGTTGCTGTCGGCCACGTTCAAATGAACGACGATCAAGTGCTAGGAAACGTTATGCTTGGTACGTTATCAGAGTACTACTCGATGCGAATATCATTTATTCATGGACCTTCACACCAGCTATCAATTTCCTCGTTTCGCTCTTGAAGAAAAATTGGCAAAACGTCAAGTCCCTCCATATCAAGTCGACAATGGGCAAACCTGTCCGACTGTTCTAAGCACACTTCATGTCAGCAAAAGGCCCCACCTGAGAACGTATAAGAAATGTCGCCGGGGTCAAAGGATTCCCATCCCAACATCCAAGAGAGAAACTGCGGACTTGACCGTAATGCAAAACATGAAGCCCCGCACGCTTGGACCAACGGCTTCTAGGAGGTGATATGGGAGTCGATTGGGAGCCAATGCGGTTATGTTCGTCTACTTTTTCTTCGGATGTTGAAGGTGGTTTTCTTTTTTTATTCCTGGTGACGCTTCCGATCATTTTGTTCCTTATTTCCCTCGGGCCTTGTGCGTTTTGTAACATGGATTTACGCTTGTACGAGTTTCATCTATTTCATGATAGAATGAACAAAACATTCATGTGGGAACTGCCATGTGTTGGACGCCGTTTCTCAATAAGCCAAGCTTGACTAGCTTGGCACATGAGTCGTGTATCGTGTGTCATGCATCCAAGAACACCGCCTCATACAATGCTCTCGAGTATTCAAACAAACAACAACCAAAAAAGTACAAGTTTACGCAGAAGGACTACTACTTCCTTAGTATTCCCCGTGAGTTACTACTTATGTAATTCGCCAGGCTCCTCCCAGGCCCATGAGCTATTAGTGCGAAGAATTTTGGGGTTTGAAGCACGCACGGTGAGAAAGTCCGCCCAAGTTCATTGTTCTCATTTTGTGGCATCGTTTGTTTTCGTCAGCCCAGCCGCGCTCTGGTGATACGCCGGGGGGCCGGCCGCGCAGCAGCAGGCAGGCTGATAGCAAAGCCGTAAACCATCCCAGTCGGCGGCTACGGAGTGGACCATGCTCTTATTAGTTTCAAGATTGGCGAGTAAAGCCCATGATTAGTATTAGATGAATCAGTGAATGAACAACCACCTCGCGCTGGATTCTAGCTAGGCGACCGCCATAAAACCAAGAGACTCGTGGTTTACTTCGGCCAGGCTCACAGCTGCAGTCTAACATGAAACCAGCAGCTTTTCATTTCACAAGAATTCTCTACTACAAAAAGAAATCATAACCGTGTTTTTATACTATACACTTAGAAGGATGGCAGCCATATGTTATAAAAAAAAAGGAGATTGTGTGTGTGTGAGAGAGAGAGAGAGAGAGAGAGAGCTAAATACACTCCCCCAAAAAAACAGAAAACTTTGTCAAGGAACGAAATGAATATATATATAAAACGAAGGTATTATACCAGAAAGATTTGCAGTTGAAAAAGAAAACAGTAAGAATTACGATTGGTAAGAACGGTAGATAAACGCACGTCGTCAAACCTCCACCCCCTATTCAACAATCAATACTCAGAAGAAAAGGTACGTCGTGATAAATACGCCCAACGCGATAATAATCACAACCTGTAGGGGAACACCCTCAGGCTGTAGTGGTTCGTCAACATAGCTGCTGACCTCCGTCTCCGTGCCCACCGTCGTTGTGCCAGATGATAAT
>QLOR01000740.1:0-22701 GCA_003313825.1 Sarcodon aspratus
GTGCGTAACTACAGATAGCTATATATATTTGGCTGGTGCCTACCTTCAGGAAATACACTTTCCAGATGCAGAATTGTTATTTTTCTAGTATGGTGAAAATATCTTGAATCAACTAGATCCATTAACAAAAGTTGTTTGGATAGCTAATGAGAGTATATAGAAAAATTCAGACAACCTAAGAACCATAATATGCAGAGCTAGGTTACTCTTCAAAGTCAAAATTTCCGAATTTCGGCTTTTATCCTTGTATATCTTACATTACTACGTTTATATTCATTGGATTGGGCTAAAACAAATCAGAGGTGCTCCTTGTAGCCATAATATATTCTATGTAAAATATCTAAGAGAACGATAACAATTTGAGGCTGTTATGTGCATTTGTCCCAAGGAATGTGGCTATCCCGAGCACGTGGTATACACTGTATACGAATTTTTTCAAAGAAAATCCGATTCTCAGGAACGTATGATTTATAATCCTAACATCATTCCTCGACGGTGAATAGCGGGATTACAAATGACTTCTGCAAGGTGCCTCTTATCCTTCCATCTTATGCCTCCGTCCCTGGCTAAAAATGTCTTTTCTTCACACTGGATCACAGGTTACTCAGCAGTATTTGTCCTACTGCAATGGATCAGAGCTCTAGCCCCATCCAATACTAGGCCTCACATACGGTTGCGGAAGAGATCGTTTCGCAAACGCTGAATAAGCGGCCCTGCAGACCTTAACATATAAAAGGACTGTTCGAGAAAGGGTTGTATAACAGAACAATTTCTACTTGAAATCCAAAAAAACAATTATCATACATTGCCATGTCATCTTACGCCGTTACCGGAGCTTCTCGCGGCTTAGGACTCGAGTTCATTCGACAGTTGGTGTGTACCGTGACCGTATCGGTGTCAATTATGCATCTTATTAATCGGATTTCTTAGAGCTCGAATGCGGAGAACACTGTATTTGCTCTCGTGCGTAACGTCCAGGGTGCGACAGAGCTGCAAGAACTCGCAAAGTCGTGTTCCAACGTACACGTCGTTCATGCTGACTTGCTCGACAACGACTCGCTGAAGGTGTGTTGACTTAACTAATGTTGTGTCTGATTGAATCTTGTTACGATTACGCCGATTTGTAGGCCGCTGCGTTGTACGCTGCCAACAAGACAGGGGGTTCGTTGGATTATTTGATCAACAATGCTGGATATGTTCCAACGGAACGCAGGTTCAACAAGTTGACGGACTAGTGAGTCGTTTCGTTTTCCGATTTCCTAGATGTATTGATTCGCACTTCAGCATCGGACACGAAGATGAATTGGATAAAGATTTCAACGACAATGTAAAGTCTTCCTTTTTGTTCGAATTCTCGCTGTCAGACTGACAAACCCTTCCGTCGAATAGTTTCAAATCAATGTGGTCGGCGTAGTCCGGACCGTCAACGCTTTCCTTCCGCTTTTAAAGAAAGGCTCGGCCAAGAAAGTCATTACGCTTGCTAGCGGAGTGGGAGACCTTGAATTCACATTAGCGTCCGAATGGGCTGCACATGTGCCGTACTCCGCATCAAAAGCTGCCGTAAACATCGTGAATGCGAAATACGCCAACGAGTTCCGGGAAGATGGGTTCTTGTTTCTAGCTATCAGCCCTGGACTTGTTGCTACAGACACCACACCACGTAAGGTTTTCGTGCCACCGCTGACGGATATATTTATTGAAAAATGCTCATGATTTTTTTGTTTAGCCAATCCAGATGAGATGGAAAATCTTGTGGAATTGGTAGGAAAGTTCAAAAAGGCTGTTCCAGAGTGGAATGGACAGCCTTCAGCTCCGCATGAGTCTGTAACGTCTATGCTGGAAGTCATCAACAGGTTGACGAGTGCGGATAGTGGTGCATTTGTCTCGCACCTTGGGAATAAACAATGGTTGTAGATGATGGATTTGGGATTCAGTGTGTAAATCACTAGTACGAGCGGGGTCTTACTGTAATATCAGAACAGGAAATCATTCAGTTTGCTCGAACAAAGGGTGTCCGTCTATTGCATCTTATTCTCCAGCTTAGAGAACCAGACCGCTACTAATCGATGGTAGGAGATTGATAAACGGAGGCTGTTGTACTAGTATGTCCAGATTAGGAAAAGTTTACTAAAGCGCACCCGGGACTGTCCACTACAAATGATCGGTGTGCCCAGTCAACTAGTACACGCACTACAACGGCAGGCCGTCTTCAATATGATGGCCTCGGATCCGAGCCGGTCCAAATACATTTATACAAACAAGCTTGAATCCCAACCGCCATGTCCCTACCATCATTCTCAGATCTCTCCCTATTTCTTGAGCAGCATCCCGTGCTCGAGATCCTGCTCATCTTGGTGGCACTGCGGCTGGTTCGACTCTTTTTCGATCGTGTACTTCCCTGGATTTCCAACAGGTGGTTGTGGCTCACTTTATGAGACTTTCCTCTCTTTCCAACGAGGTTTAGGTGACGTTGAGGTGTCGTGGGACGATGTGTATATATGGAATTATCAAGAACGGTCTGTCTTTTTTTCTCCATTTCTGACACATGACAAACGGCTTATAAGTACCAGTAGCATCGAAGGCCGTAGGTACAATGCCTAAAGGGCTCGGCAGGTGAGGCATTTCCAACATGTGCCTTTTGTTGTTGATCTATCGCATATTTGAAGCCACTAGTTCGTTTAGGTAATCCGTTTTCACATGTAATGCAGGGTAAACGGTTGTTCTGGCGACCATGAATGATCGCTGCACCGGCTCCGAGTCCTTTCTGTTGTCGACACACTGCCTTAGGCACATGAATCGCCCTTCAAGATTTGGTCGTGTCTTGGCACCGGACAAAAGGATACTCTGTTCCGAACTCAAAAAAGTCAAAAGAAGGCGGGGGTTGTTGTGCACATGAGAAAATGATCGGAGGAAGAAGGAAGCACTCGTGAGAAATAATCTGATAACTTCTGGCATATGAACCTGAAACGTCAGTAGTGATAGAAATCTCAACGTCGTTGACCAACGAAGAGGGATCTGGTGTATGGTCATTTATGTGAATTTTTTTCCATTTTCTAATCTCCCACCTATGGATTAATGCCGCACGGTTTACAGGAGCTCTCCCGACGCGTTTAATTTGCTATTTTAGGATGATTAGAGTATACTACGGATCTCCTTTATTACCACCCATTGGAACGTCTCGTGCTAGTATGGTTCACCGTTTATCATCTCAATTTCAAAGACCTCACTTTCCTCATTACAGACGCACCAAGGATTTACACCGAATTCCTTAGTTTATTTGGAAGCAGCCCCACTTACTAGTAACGTAATGAGAGACGCCTGGATATCATATCCTTCACCGCTTAATGGCCTGCTATATGCACCGCTCTTTCTGCATTAGCAAGGATCTTACGGTATCTGAGGTGGTAAGTCAACTATTTCCTGAATATCCTGCGGTTTTCGTATATCTCGGAATGGATTGTGAATCCTCGAAGTTTTTGCAATTGTTCTCTTAACTTTATTGGCAGCTCACTCTTTTTCAATAGCTAGCCGTGCGCTGATGGTCAATTCCAAAGGTCCAATGACTGACGGAGTAAGTCCGCCACTGCTGTCTTCCTCGATGTCAATAATCAAAACTCCATATCGTCGATGTCGAGGATCAGACGTTTGGTCATCATGCTTCCTATCGCACCTTCTTTTTACTTTGCATTAAAGGATGACCTCTCGTGTCTCGCGTCCGTGGTCCAACTGCTCAAACGGTTCCGATTATAGCCTGAAGAGATTGAAGGATCTTACTGGCGTGTTCAGTTTCTATTGGTTGGCTTCCCGGTGAGTCTGTCTTCCTGGCAAGATGACACGAGGCTTGTGCTCACGACTACATACCTGTATAACCACCGTTCTGCCCTAGATCTTCAAGGCACGCATTATCATCCCTGGAACTTCCTATACACAATCACCTAAATTTGATTTGGCCCGTCGATTTCTGACAGTCCAGATGCAATTACCATCAAAGTGACATGTCATGTATCAAGTTGTCTGCTGCGCTACACGGAATTGCGATCGGAATTAGAACGAGATGTGGTGAAAGAGGTTTGTGCGGCTCTCGTAATTATTTATCAAGTATGCTGGATGAAATTCACTTACTGTACATATATGTACATCTGCGTTAGGGAGGGACCGGATGCGTGATTGCAACGGTGTTTGTCTATCGCTCAAGTTATTTTCGTTCTAGTCCTTACATAATCAACAAATTTGTAGGATTCTATGAATTATCTGTGGAGTCGGGCGGGGCAGTCTCTACTCTAGGCACATATCGTTATCCATGTTGGCGCTGGAATGGGAGTCTGGTTATAATTTTAGCTCGTGCCAGGCGACAAGGACTTTGAAGCTTGAAGCTTATCATCAACATTCATTTCATTTGTGGGATCCGATTGTGGCCAAAGGCTCGCATCCCGGCCTTATAATTTGTACTCCGAGTGATTTTGTATCTTCCCACTCCGCAGTCGCTCAACCCCCCCCCACAACTGCCTTCTTTGCCCTCCCCAGCTTATGGTTGAAGATCAATAATGGCATTTTTTTCGTTATCCGGACAGGGATTGTTCTCGACCGTCTTCTTCGTAGTACTCATCGGGTTGATCTTTCCCGCACTACTGGGTTGCATGTACCACTATCGCAGGAGGCTCGTACCGCCGCCGCCGCGTCGAATTACATGGGCCACTGTATTCACGTTGGATACACCGAAATTGTGGGATATCTGGGCGAAGAGGGCGGACGCAGACTGCTTGTCGAACATGCTTGTGAGCGTACACGCTTTGCTTCTTTATCGCATCGTTTGCATTGAACGAGCAGTTGTTTTCACCGCGCTAGCCACTGTCTGCTCAGGTTGATGGTACCGATAGGTGCAAGTCTCAGGAGCCTGACTTTTCTCGCGCTGCTATCTCATCTCGCTTGAGTCGTCCTACGACGAGTGCTCCGCCGATACGACAGCGAGATGTCGCTGTCAGTGTCCTTATCCTCATGCCTTCGCCTCTGAGAGAGGTTGATTTGGCTGAGGATGAGATGAACGAGTTTGGAGCGTATTGGATTGGGACCACGTGGGTTCCAGCTTCACGCCAGCTGGCATTGGATGATCAGCTATAAGCAAGTATGTACGCCCATTTTATGTCAGTTGCTATTGGGTTGTGATTTTCCAATTAGCCAGTCGAGCTGTCCAAGCTCGGCGCACATGTTCGGGATCAACGTTTCGTGCGAGCTGCCACATGCTTTCCACTTACTCAACCATCGGATCATCGTTACCCCCACTCCTCCCCACTGACCTTTGGTTTGTCTTTCTCTCTTTTTTTTTTCGACTAGGAAGTCCATGGAAAATCTGTTAGGAGCGAGCTATCATGCATTGGCTATGTCTATACCACGGTTACTGTAGGAAACGCATTTTTGGTTTACGAAAGTTTGGAAGCAATGAAAACGACTTCTTTATTTTACTGTGTTACTCAGTATGTATGAATTATACTGTGTACTGGAGAGATCGAACTTGCAACCAGATAATAGATATGTAGACAGAACGATGAAAGTCTTCCATGGGTACAAGAGATATCGGACCATAGGGTACAATCAGAAAGCCAGGCAGGAGAACACAGGAGCGCACAGAAGCACACAGAAGCACAGAGCAGAGTCGAAGACCATTTGGAAAAAGAGAGTCAAGCCTCGTAAATGTTAGCAAACGATTCGATTAAATGGCGGAAATCTATCGAAACCATGACTTCCACGGAAAAGAATGTGTACGAGGCAGCTCACCTTCACAAGACTTTCGAGTCGCAGCTAGTGCCTTGATATGACTTTTCTCGCGTTGTTTTTCACGTTCGAGAACAGACTTGTGCCTCTGATCCATGAATATCTAGGTGTGGGTGATCGAATTTCAGCGCATACAGTCAGCAAAGACGTCGAAGTGATAGAGAAAAACGCGAACGAGGAGTCTAAGGCATTCTTGTTCAAGCTCTTCGTGGAGTAGACGAATCTTGTCTTCCGCGGCCGCATAGTCTAGAACAAACCGATCGTACAGCTGATCTCTGAAGGTGGTTTTCCTTATTATCGCATCGAAACCGAGAGTTTTGAGGTGATTAGACCTTACATTTCTCCCAGGAGAGTGATGCACTCATCCACTTGGGTGGTGATCTGTACGAGTATACTCAGTTACAGGGTCGAGTGTGCAGTGAAATCCGAGGAACCGTATTGTCAAGTTCCCTCTGGAGTGCTCGCAGGAATTTTGGTTCCTTCTCTCTCCGTTTCTTATCCAGGGTTGCTAACACGATAAAAATCATTCGAGATCGCGCAGCCTGAATTTAATGGGTGAGTTGTACTCACTCTGGTATTGCTGCAAAACAGTAGTCACGAGTCTACGAGGAACAGTGAGCAATCGATGTGGTATTGTTCGTTGAAAGTCTTCTATTACCCTGCGTCATCGCTACTTTGAGAGAGCTGGAGAATATCATCAACATCCAGAGCATCTACAGTATCTTTTCTCTGCTTGGGTTTCTGGCGACGAGTAGTTGGCATTGGGCGTGGTGAGAGTTGAGCGCGGGAAAACTCGAAGCCTTCGGACAAGACGCGTCGCATTTTACAAGCCACATGTCATCCACCGCCTTGAAGGAAATTCACACTAACAACAGAGTGTATGCTGCCTTTGATCTTGAGCTCTGGTACAAGATTCTATGGCTTACTCAGATAATCACAGTCGGCGTTCTCTTCGCAAACCTGAACCAGATATCCTACACGCCTGTTGAACGTATGATCGTCTATTGTCTGCGTCTTGTTTACCTCTCTTACCAAGTGATAGATGTCCACTGATGTGTCAGACAAGGAGAGTTTCAACTTCCAGTCCCTCTCAGACTCTTTGGAGAACACATCAGACGTGGAGACCTGGTTGAATTCTATCCTCGATGACCCCGCCGCCCCCGATCAAGCTTTGGAAAGTGACTCGCGGTCGCTGGCGGAGCTGACTGCTCTCGACCGCCGCGTGTCTAATGTCCTCGCTTCTCTAGAAATTGTGTCCGAAGATACTTCTACCCAATTGGAGCGGATCATTGACGACATTTCCAGAGGTGCTCCTCGGCTTGCATATGACCTCCACTTCATGAAAGAAGGAGCTTTGTCTCTGCAAAATTCTCTCCACAAGTTACAGCAGTCGTCTACGTCTACCGATTCTCCGGAAACAAAGGCCGCACTGGAACGCTTACATTATCTCGACTCGGTGAAACGTCAGATGGAGGCTGCTCGAGACGTGTTGAGAGAAGCCGAAAGCTGGAGCACGCTCGAGTCCGATATTCTTTCCTTGCTTTCCGAACAAAATTATGAGAAAGCTGCAGAGAGGCTTTCAGAGGCGGCGAAGAGCATGGTAGTGTTCCAAAACACATCAGAGTTCGAGGTCAGACGTTCGTTGATGGTCAGTCTCCAAAATCAATTAGAGGCGTCCCTCAGTTCTGCATTGGTCGCTGCGATAAACAGCCAGGATGTCGCTGTATGCAAGAGTTATTTCTCCATTTTCAGCAATATCCAACGAGAATCAGAGTTCCGTAATTATTATTACGGTTCCAGACGAACTACGCTCGTTGCAACATGGCAAGAGACCCGCCTTCGAGATGTAGACGCGACTACAGATACAGCTCCTGGTCTGTCCCTGCAACCATTCACCATATTTCTCCCTACATTCTACGCGTCGTTTCTGTCCCTGCTTGAAGCAGAACGGCTTTCCATTCCGTCCATTTTTCCTGATCCTCAGCCAACACTTTCTGCTCTGATATCATCAGTCCTATCGTCGATTCAACCAACGCTATCCCAACGTATATCATCCCTGGTCAATCACTATGGACCCTTGGCGCTGACTGAAATAATTGCGTCGTACACAGCGTCTGTCGACTTTGCCTTGGGTACCGAGAACGTCATGGAGAAAATCAGCTACTCAATGCCTCCCATGTTACACCAAACATCTGATGATAGCGAAAACTTCAAGCATGTACGCAGACGTTCTAGGTTATCCGTATCCAGACGCATAGGTTCTCGTGCTTCCATATCGATTAATGCGCCTGGAAGTGGTAAATCTGGATCATCTTTGAATGATCCGGAGTGGCAACGGGAGTTGTTTGAGCCATTCTTGGATTATCAAGTGGATTACGGAGCTTTGGAGCAAAAGTTTCTCAGCGAAAGACTAGATCGGATCGTGTCCAATGAACCAACGGCCCTTGGAAAGACCAGAGATGGAGCAAGGTGGCTGAAGGAGCGATCTGTGGATGTGTTCAGCTTGGCTGACCAGAGTTTGACGAGGTGTACGAGCTTCACACATGGGTATGGGCTTGTAGGATTGATCCAGGCCTTGGATCATACGTTTAAATCTGTGATTGATTCTTCGAAGGATGAGATGTCGTCCACTTCCAATCGCTCAACAGCTTCTGATCATGGATCCACCTTGGGGGGCGAAGATTTGTCGGACATGGACTATACACCTCAAGATTGGTCGAGGATCCAGTTATATCTACATCTCCTGGAGGCTGCTAGAGGGTTTCACGACCGGCTATCTACCTTTGAGAACAAATTACGTTCGAATCTGACGCAAGTTGCGGATTCGCTACGAGCTGCACAAAACGATCTTCTAACTGGTACCCGGTCGGTGACGGGGATAGCTCGAGGGGCTTTCCAGATATTATCCCAATCAACGCTGAATTCGGTAGAATTGCAGGATATTCTCAGCGGTATAGAACCTGATCAGCGGTCGCCTTTACTCAATGCTCCTCCCAGTACACCTAGACTACCTGCCCAGTCGCCAAAACTTCCTTTGATGACAGGCAGCCGGGCAGCAATCTCGGATTTCGCTCGGACATGCCAACTGTCCCTGCAAAAGACTATTCTGTCGCCCTTGCACAAACATCTTGCATCATACGCCAGTTCAGCGATATGGTCATCGCAGGGAGACCCTACAAGCAGAGTGTCAGGAGGTCGAAGTGCAGTGAACGAGATCCAAATTCCCATATTCTCTATTTCACCTAGCGACACCGTTCAAAGGGTTGCGGAAGGACTGCTGAATCTTCCCAGATTATTCGAGGTTTATGCAGATGACGACGCGTTGTCGTTCTCGATCGAAACGCTGCCTTTTGTGGACAAGGATTTGCTCAAATCGGAAAACGCTCACAATCTCGAGCCTCCAGCAAGTTCATCGGGATCACAGACCGGCCTTCGTCGGTCGCAGTCTATTTCGCTCAGAGCGCCGTCTGTCTCTGCTGTAACTCCAGTGCTTGTACTCACCCCTGAAGTGGTTTCGGCGGCGTGGTTGTCGTCATTGGCGCTTTCCTTGTTGTCATCCTTGACGTCCTCAGTTCTTCCAAGTATCAAAACTCTGACTACTGCGGGGGCCGCACAGCTGTCTTCGGACCTGGCATACCTTTCGAATGTAGTGCAGGCTTTAAATGTGCGTTCTGTTGAATTGGAGAAATGGAAGGAGCTGTCTGAGATGAGCGACGACGAGGGGAAAAGGCAAGCAAAGGAGAGAGATGGTTATGGTGATCAGTTATTTACTTTGGTAGCCAAGATACGTGGTTGGAGTTGAGTTTCGAGTATAATTGTCAATATTTGTCTGCGAAGTGCTTTCCTTTTGTAAAAGACCGTCACCTTCGGCCGCCTCAGTTTGATCTTGAAGTTTTTATCCGGACAAGTTTCGTGTGAGAGTAAGACGATAAAATAAACGGAATACTGTGGGAGGCTAATTATAATAGAAAATAATCACGAGACGACAGAATACTCCGGTCATCAGGGATTTGTTGGCTTTGTTCGAACTAATCTACAGAGAAAGAAGTACAAGGCACAAGATTAAATTACGTTCCAAGTCCTTTTGAGTTCAATATTTGCCAAGGAGAAGAAGAATCTACGGCAGCCCTATGCGATCAACTCCCTGCTTAACCTTCCCAAAGAGACTTTTCATCCCATCTCGAATTCCGTCTGCTTGTACTCCCACACCTGCATCCCCGCTCGTCCTGTACACACCAGTATTAGTTCCGAGACTGACGTTTACGCCACCTAGATTGATGTTCAGCGACGGAAGGTTATTGGCTGATTCAGGCGGGGGATCGTAGACGGTTGATGGAAACGAGGTTGCGGCGCTCTTCATCATGTCTACGAAGCTACGAGACCGGGTCATCAGCCATCAGATAGCAATTCCGGACGCTGTGTGGTGGAAAACAGACGAACCTGGAAGCGTTATGAATGCATGTACCACCAAGCAGCAACCTGATCCCTGCAGGAGCTGAAGGAGCGTTAGCACCGGATGTACCACCACTGCTGGCCGACTCCTGATTCAGCAAGGTGACGGTCCTGGCCTCTTCGTACGTCGTTCCTCCGATCATGAAAATTATGACATCTTGAGGTCGCTGCAGTCCTGCATTGATACCTGCTCCTTCGAGGAATGGGTAGCTGGTCTCGCGCAATTTCCCTTTGAATAGGTTCTCCAAGGTCTGCGAGAGGTGGGGCGTGTGCTGCATATACACGTTCTCGACGCCTTTGAGACCTTTCAGGGCCGAGCGACCTATTGCTAATAGAGAGTCGGTTGAAAACAGGTCATCCTGACGCTGATCAGATCCGGCAATATTCATCAAAACATATACTAGCTTTGTAGAAAAAAATAAGATAGAGGGAAACTATGGAAGAGAAAGAAGACTCACACGAGCATCTTCTCTCGCGACGCCATTATCGAGCATAAGGTTGATTAAAGAGGCGATGTTGTTAGCAGCTTGAGATTTCTGATATCGCAAGGCATATAGGCAGACGAGCTTGAGTTTGCTGAACGCTGGTATATTTGCATCTGCGATCAAATCCTGTACGCTCTTGAGGTCTGCACCCGAGCCGCCACTGGCTAATCCCTGTTCCACTTCTCCTATTGCTAGTAATTTGTCCCGTTCGACAAGGCGACTCAATTCACCAACAATGGCGACATGTTTACTGACGTTGCCTCCAAGCTTGCGGAATTCGGGATATTCTTCAATAAATCGTTTCATGTCGTCAATGGACGTTATATTAGACGGCGACTGCGCTTGTGAACGGGATTGGTACTTTTGGACGTATGACTTTAAGTGAGTTCCGAGGTCGCCAAATGTTGCTAAATAATGCGCTTGGAAGAAGGGATCGGTTGCCGGAGTAAGAGTGACTTCCTGTAGTCGGATCAGACGCGAAAGATAATTATGGTAAAAAAATAATTTACCGCCAGCTCAGGCCTTATGTCTGGTACTAGGCTCAAATTCACACGGCCATTTTGTATGCCTAACATCTCATGGACCATCGCTTGATATGTCCATTGAGAGAGCAGAGGCGTGACTGGGTCATTTCGCCTGTCCAGAATTAACAGCAATGGTGGTACCTGAGTTAATCGGAAATCGAAGAGGGAGGATTCGGATTGTGTACGGTGCTAGCAGGAAGCGGATTAGAGCGAGTGAAACCGGAAGAACAGACGCATACGAGGATCTCTGTGCCTAACTTCTTGGCCATGGGACTCATTCTCTCATAACGGATAACGGGTTTCTTCTTCAGACTGAGGAGCACAGCCGTGATACCCTGGACCGCGCGCTCTAATGCCTTTGGATCCCATGAATTTTGTGTTGAGCCATAGAGAGGTCTTGAAGTCGAAGGAAGATGATTTAGAGAGAACAGAGAAGGAAGAATTGGAGTGTAATCTGCAAAATATTCCTTGAGGTTTACATGAGGGCATACCAATTTATAAAAACGATTCAACTGCTTACCTGCACTTCTCTGACGACCTCGTGTTCGTCAACTTCGGCGAGACGTTCTATCGAGGCTTTGCTTAAGATGTTACTAAAGTCTATCGCAGTAGTATAGCTTAGCATGGACAGTCTTTGGAAAAGTAATGACGAACATAACCTACTGACAGAGGTAATATGCACCGTATTTCGGGTCTCGTAGTTCAGCAGAGAGGG
Source organism: Sarcodon aspratus (assembly GCA_003313825.1). Taxonomy (NCBI): domain Eukaryota; kingdom Fungi; phylum Basidiomycota; class Agaricomycetes; order Thelephorales; family Thelephoraceae; genus Sarcodon; species Sarcodon aspratus. Next base: position 11,946 of record QLOR01000740.1, read on the forward strand.
CTTCGAGACTGTCCTCACTGGGTTGAAGGAAACAGACACATTTGAGGTGAGCCATGCGGTCACGCTTTTTGTTATCTATCCTGTCTGTGAGATAGACTTGGTGAGATAGCAGCGTCGATTGCGTAGAAGCAGACGAGACGATTGGTGTCTGTTCAGAAATTCGACTTAGCCAGAACAAAGTCATTAGGATAAAGACGAACAGTATGGGTGTCCAGAAGAAGGACTTTCATTGCTGAGGGTTCCGAGACCATCCTAGTGATGTATGTCTCGACAGCTTTGAATACATCCATGATGTATAGAATATATCAGAGTCACTTCTGATCAAAAACTAACGTGTAAATATGGGACAAAATATAACCAATATAACCACAGACCCTTTTCACAACACAATAAACCCTCTTAGTTCTGTGCGAGATCACGTCGTAAATGATTCAACTGAGTAGATGGACTGCAGCAGTGGGAGGAATGTCGTGACAGTCTTGTGACAGGTCCGTGCACTTGAAGCGTGGAGTCGACTTTGTTGCAAAGTTGACCTTCTTTCATCATCACAACCTGGCTGCCTCTTTTTATCTTCCTGGAACACTCGCCCTTTTTCCGCCTGGTTTTAGACATGTCGGGACCATCAGGATCTTCAATTTCTGGTAATGGAGACGAAAAAGAATCTCGCTCTCAGATATCATCACAGCTCCAACCACCCACCAATGGCACCGCCAATACCACAGATCCTGCTTCATCTCTTCGAGCTGCTGCCCTCCTTACGCTTAAGTCTAAACGTAAGAAACCTCTCAACGACTCTGACCCTTCTGCACTACTTGCACCACGCGCCCGGACTCCTGCTCGATCGACTTTTCAGCTCGACTACGGACAGGATGATTCTTCGTCTGCTGCCCAGTCAGACTATCTGGCAACAACATCGACGACGACGGTACCGTGTTCTTCAACTTCTCCTCAAGACGCTGACGACAGTCAAGCAAGAGAAGAGGGTGAAATCAGCGATTCCGATGCCGCCGCTGCGGCTAAGCTGCAGCCTTCCATCAAGAAGGATATCAAGAAATTCAAGCAATCTGACTCTGCAGCCAGGTTTATAGATTCACCCTCATCTAAACCGGCCGAGCCTCTCGACTCCGACAAGAATATGATCAAGATAAAGACGGAACCAGCTTCCCCTTCAATAGCTCGTCCCAAGACAGCACCAGTGTCTCCTCCACTTCCTTCTAGTCCTCCAAGACAAGTCGCCAAATCTGAACATGCCGTGCCTGGATCGTCGGTGCCTTTTACTATCGACGAGAGCCACGTTCGTCCCGGACTTGCCCGTTAGTCATAGCTTGTTTACCCATTTCTGTCCCAACTGACCGTACATCTTAGTAAATCAAAGTCGGTACGACACTGCTAAGGACATCGTGCTTGACCTTTTGGGTTGGGGTGTTTCCCCTGAGTATCTGGTGGATTGTGGTCTTAGCCGAGAGATCGTGTTTTATGTCTTCACGGAATTGAGACTCCGTCTTCCCACCAATCTCGATACGACTGGTATTCCACCTTACACGCCGGAGCTGCTTCAGTCTGTTTATGAAGGTCGCGTTCCATCAAGTCCAAGCTCCTTGCCCATGAGAAAGCCAGTTTCTCGTTCGCAAACTTATCCTCATTTACCCTTAAAGCCATCTCAAGGCCTCACATCGTCGTCAACGTGTCCCACTTCCTCAAATGCAGCATCACTTCTACCTTCTCAAACTGATAACAGTCCGAGTCTGCACGATATTGAGCAACAGCGGCGACGAGAACTTCTTGCTCGAAAGGCGGTTCTCGCTTCTCGTAAGGGCAAGAATCCCCCAGCACGTCGGACGCCATCACTATCGCCTTCTCCTACTGCTTCATCTGTCAACGAACCTGTCAAAGATGTAGAGATGGTCCCTGCCGAAACTGTAGATGATTTTCTTAATAGCATTGGGCCTGTCGATGATCAGATGCAACAGAACGTCAATCAAGCTCCCAATTCTGCCGATACAACTAAATCTTCCGATCCGCCACCGGGAGCATCAACGCCAATTGCCATGGACGTCGACGAGATACCCGGCTTTGTCACTTCCGAAGGGTCGGGTGTTTGGTCTACGCTTTCTTCCTCGCTCACATTCTCCTCATTAGAAGTGTCCTCTACATCTCATAATGATATACCCTCCGTTTCGAACGGGGAGCCATCCTCGGCCGACTCTTTACAGTCCATGATGTCTTTTGCTTCCCATCAGGTTGATATGGCGCTGTCAAAGTCAGATGTCAACGAGCTGGCTACTCCGAACGGAGACGATGTTTCTATCGCACCCCGTCGAGGAACCAAACGACCAGTGGCAGCTGACTTTGTAGACTATGAGGGCGAACCAGTGTTAGATTCCAATGGCAATGCAACCCACATCATGCCTCCATTCGCCAAACGCAAATTAGGGAGTTTCGCTAGCGTCAGTGGAATGAGGAGGTGTGTGATTGACCTGAGCGATAGTGAAGAGGATGGTTTCGAGGATATCGGTATTTATCGGAATTCGATGCATCCCCCTTATTCGTTTCCTACACGTCAAGCTCCCTGGGTTGTGTCTGGTACCGTGGCTAGCACAGCTACTCCTCCTATAGGTATACAGGTTCCCCCAGCGGCTCTTGTGGAGAAGGAACAAGAGATCAAGAGAATGAGGGAGATGATAGCTCAAAGAGAACAAAGCCGGTTACGCAAGCTTGTAGTGAGGACACTATTTATCCTGTTGACACCTTCTCATTGACCAACTGCATTATCAAGATGTCCAGTCGCAACACGTCTGTAGAATCCCACTCGCCTATGTCGACTCCTGGAGCAAAGGTTGATACACCACCTTCTAATCCACCTGTTCAATCTACTTCATCAACTCCCGCCCCTGTCGATTCTACGGATGAGGAATTACCGTTCGTTCCCATAAACGAACCTGTTATCAACGGCGAGGAGCATTCTGGAAAGCCTGTCCTGATCGAACCACACCCTTGTTCGTTTCGCTTTCATTTCCTGCTCCGCTTTTCTGAGAACAGACCACAGTGAAACCGCCTAATATTGCAGTTGTGATCAATTCTGCAGAAGACTCTGACATAACTACTCCTATTGGTCCTTAAGCTTAATTTTTGTTATTCGAGTCGTTTCTGATCTGTCTGGTCATCCTCAGACACCGCGTCTCTGTCGACTGAAGGTTTGATTATTGGAGATCAAGGCAAGTACATCTGCCAATCTTTTTCAGTCGGGTACTTTTGTGTTGTTTCATTTCTTCGTCATTATCGGCTTTGTTCTCTCTTATACTGATTTCCTGGTCTTTTCCCCGTTGTCCACTTTGCAATGTTTTGTTTCGCTAGTCTTAACCAACGAGGCACAGCAAGAAGAAGCGGCAAGGATCTGTTCGCAGTCTGGAGGGGATTAATCCTGATTACGTGTTCTGTTATTGTTTTTTGTTTTGTTTGTGTACAGATTGATGCCCGAGTGTATGCGGAGATGTCTACGGAAGACCAAGACGATGTGGAAGTCGACGGCGTGACTGGCTTCGAAACGTCGTCGACCCAGGTGCGTCTCCAACTGCGCGAGATGCGAAAATGTCTTGTTTATCTTTACTGAAATGGTCCGACCTATACAGGAGCAGCTAGAAGAACAGACGGCGGAAGATCGAGAAACACCACACGATGGATGGTCGACATATCATTCTCCTCTTGAATCATATCCTTTGTTACGTTGGCACTCACAGATAGTAGCAGATGCGGGTACCACAGTTTCCGAGTCGACAAGTTCAAGTTCATCTCAGGCGACATCGTGCACCACTCCAGATATATCGACACACTCTTCGACATCGATATCGACTTCAACAATGGATTGGCCAGACTTGAAGACCTTGAGGACCGCAACTATTTGTAAAGCGTTCGACAGCGAAAGACGAATCTGCCAGTATGAGGTACCTGGGGGTGGAGAGTGCCGGGATGCACAGTGTGAAGACATGCACATCAATAGGGCTTTGGTCATAGAACCCGGTGGTACGCATGCCGTTTTCTTCACAAGTGTTGCTTACCTGGACATTACTTTCTCACTCTTTCATCCTTCTTCGCTTACGTCGACGTTTATACATTCCTCTCCACAATTTTTAATTGCAGATGATGACACGGCGCAGTATTTGTACGATACTATGCCGGTGGACCAGACCAAACAAGACAAACCAAGCGTCAAGGTCATCAAGGACGCGTTAGAAGATGTGCGGCGTAAGAAAGGGATGACGATGGTCTTTGACGACCGTGTTACAATGGCGCTGTCAATGCTAGGATTGCGATAACTTGACTTGCTTAACGATATATAGGGCCGGCGGCATACGATCGCATTCCGACGCGCATCGTCCTCGGATTCTTAACCGACAGTTTCTGATTGGACGTCTTTGAGTGACTCCTGGATGACTGGCCGTCCTAGGAAGAGTAGGAGAGAGAAAGACGAATGGTCGGGGAGATCGATTGACAAAATAAGAGAAAGAGCGCATTTTAGACGCCATCAGACAGCGGTCAAGTTGTCTGAGAACTAGGAGTCGGAGATGGATGGAGGAGACGATGAACTTTTGTGTGTGTGCTTGATTCGTTTTCCGAGTTTTGATTTTCTTTTCTTTTTTTCCTCCTCGTTTGCTTTCATTTTGTGAGATGATTTGCTATCGTCGTTGTGATGTATATATATAATTCCACTAGTGGCGTGCGATAAAAATGTTTGATTTCTCTGGACTTGTTAGCTACTGGTGCTCGTGAAGAAAACGACGTTGAACGTCAAACCAACGATCCCGCAAAGAGCAATACATAGTATATGCGGTAGTCGGACCGGCTGAGGCTCTGGTATGTTAATTCATAGAAGAGATTGACGACTGCTATACGGTAACTGTGAGTTGTAGTTGGTCCGGCGAAGACGGGGAGTAAGGCACATACGCCTCTGAGTGGCGTCACAAATCCCGGAAAGGAAATCCTCGATTCTATTAATCTCAGGATCCTCTCAATGCCACCGCGTCACGAAACTCTTTCACGTTTGCAGTTCAGCTTGCAAGGCCTCGGCGTAACCGATGTAGTCACTCCCGGCACATGATATTCTAGTTTCTCAGAAACTACTCTTTTCAACTCAAGGTTGCTGTGTCTGTTCCCGTCACTGCGTCTTAAGCTACCCCCGTCTCCTCTCCCTCTCCCCTTCTTTCTCTTTCTCAACACCAACCTTCACGCATCACGACCTGGTAAACACAGGGATATAACGACTCTTGTCATGTTAAACGTCGATAGCGACCCCGCGATGACTGCGAGCAGCAGCACTACGGCTAGTGTCGACGCACCGGATTCTCAGGGTACTCTTATTGCTGCATCACCCTCTAGTCCGGAGGGCCTTCCGACATTCCCGCAAAAGCCAAAAGACAGGTCGTCTTTCGTTGATATGGAGAAGAGAGGTGACGAGACGCCTACGCCTGCGCCGTTCGAGACTGCACCAGTACCGTCTGCTCCGCCGAGGAGTACACTTCGATCCATCTTTTTGGTTCTATCATGTGCGGGGGCCATGATAATCAACGTGATATTTCCGCGGCATTTGCACACATTCGATCTGAACCGTAGTTTATTATTAGACATCCAGCGCGACTGCTGTTGGGATCGCACTGCCTACGATGGGACGGGAACTTGACGTTGGCGAGGACCAGTTGCAGTGGTTTATTTCTGCATATTCGTTGAGCTCGGTGTGTAAACTGTCGTTGTTTTCTGAGCAAGGCGTCCTCTAAAATGCGTATGATATCATAGGGATGCTTGTTGCTTTTGTTTGGCCGTCTAGCAGATCTCTATGGTCGAAAGTTGACTTTTCTTATTGGGGCGTTGTGGCTTGGAGTATTTGCAATCGGATGTTCGTTTACAAACGGTACGCCTGAGTTGGCTTGCTCTGTGTTGTATACGACTTGATGCACTGCTCCCCAAGATGCGATCACATTAGATGTCTTGCGAGCGATACAGGGCATGGGAGGTGCTGCGATGATCCCTGCAGCGGTGAGTGAATTGATTGTTGGTGGATGTCGTCGAGCTGAGGGGGTATGTATAAGATTGGTATATTGGCTGAAGCGTTTCCGCCGTCGCAAGCACGGTCCACAGCATTCGCGTCGTTCGGGGCCGGAGCACCTATCGGTATGTGTCAGGACGTTATCTTCCATGTGGATGGGTGCTTAGTCATATGCAGGGTCTGTATTCGGTTCAACGATAGGCGCTGTTGTGGTGGAACTGACAGCGTAAGTGGAGATCTGAATTGAGTGGATCGAGTGCTGCTTCTGGATGTGTCAAGGTTGACGTTTATCATTTATAGCAAAACGTGGCGATCGGTGTTCTACGTGATAGCTGGTATAGCAGCGTTAATCTTTATCGGTGGTCTATTGACCATAGATCCGGACCAGCCTTCTACTGAAACGGATAGGAGAGTGGACTGGTTCGGTTCGGTTCTCATCACGTCTGCGTTAGTCTTGATCATATTCGTTCTGAGCGATGGTGCGATTGCTCCCCATGGATGGGCAACACATTGTACGTCTCCCTCCGGGGCTTCTTGTTTCTCGCATTAAGATGCGTGTTTGCTGACGTGTTTGCGCAGATATCATTGCATGCCTCGTTGTCGGCGTGTTTCTCGTTGTAATGTTCTTCTTCTGGCAGGGATATCTCGGCAGAGCCCAGGACAGGGGGTCTACATCTATATGGCATCCCCCTCCGCTCGTCCGGAATGAGCTTTGGGCAAGAGCAAACTGGCGGTTCACTGCCATTCAACTAGTCGTGCTTTTCACTTGGTGTTCATTTTTGAGCAACAACTTTTGGGTACGTTTCTCAGGCTTTGTGTGTTGTGGATGTGAACTTACCGATCCTGCTCCAGGTCCAAGTGAGAGCCTGCCTCGAGTTTCTAATTACATGGATGAATTAATGTCTCTCTCTCTCTAGTTATTCTATCAGAACTACCTTTCGCTTTCTCCGATTCTGACCATGATCAGAATATTGCCCAGTTTCGTGACAGGCATAGTATGCAATGTGCTCGTTGCTGTACTTATAGGACGGGTGCGAATGGTGTTTTTGATCAGTAAGTAAATTCTGATCTATGAGGTTTGTAGGACTGATGAGAGCGGTTTATATAGTTTTTGGGACGCTTATGACCGCGTTCGGAAACATATTCTTCTCTGTCCTGAAAGACGGCCAGTCATATTGGTCTTATGGATTCCCATCCGCGATCATTGTCGTGTTTGGAGCTGATTTCGTGTTTTCCTCCGGGACATTGTTCATAGCGAAGTGCGCATTACCTCATGAGCAGAGCGTTGCCGGCGCATTGTTCACAGTCATGACCCAGGTAAATGATGTTCTCCATAGATCGGACCGAACTATGATGAATTTCCTTTTCTGACCGATTACCTGATTTGTCTAGCTCGGGACCTCCTTTGGTCTGGCCATAACGACGATCATCTACAATCAGGTGTTGTTCAAAAACTCTGCGAAGGCAGGTATAGACTTGGGAATCTCGGGAACTGCGGCGGCCCCTAGACATGTCCAGTTAGACGCCTACCGTATGGTGTTTTGGGGGGCATTTGGATTTGGTGTGTTTGGTAAGCGAATCAGATTCTATATCGGGCGGCACATCCTTTTGGGTGATTGTGTGGCGGTCCATTTTCCGGATTTGGCTGAATGATTTTTCTTGGCAGCCACGCTTGTGACATCGGTCTCGTTGTATAATGCTGGGATCGTTGGAGAACGTACGAAAAAGCCGAGTGCGATGGATGTGGAGGACAATAATAATAACGACAAGGCTGAGGATGATAGCTGATAGAGAATGTCCATATATATAGCCCTTAGACGCCAATAGATCAAAAGATGATGATGAGTATACTAGGTACTAGGAGTCCGTGACCGCGGGAAGAGATTAGAAGCGAGTGCCTGAGATATATGAGATGGCGTGACGGGGGAGATAGCCTGCTGCGGGAACTGAATGAAAGACAAAGAGAGTAGAAGACACAGAGGGAGAGACAAGATATGGCAGGCGCGAAGATTCGCGACAAGTGTGCAGGAGACTGAATGGAGGTGGCGCCGAGCCCAGACCCGTAGCCAGACGCCGGTCGGAGGCGGAGAATGAAAAGCCGAAGGACTGGGACTGGAGGGGTTGACATATAGTCTGTAGTATCCGCTTTTGATTCTCTCCCAACTTGGTTTCCCCTCCATTTCAGGCATTTCTGCTCTTTCCTTCCTGAGCAAGTAATCCCTCTCGCGTCTCCAAACCCTCAGTTGCTTCCTCTCTCTCCGTATCCTCCTCGCTTCCTCTTATTTTATTTTTTATATCCTCCTTCTCCTCCTCCCCTGCCCTCCCCTTATCTCTCCCCCCTACTCGCCCAATTTGCTCTCTCGGTCTCTCTCACCCAAACTTGGACCACTTCCTCTTTCACACACTCCAGACGCGTTTCGCTTTGCCTCTTTTTTTCCCGCGTCTCAACTTCCGACTTCCCTTTCTGGTTCAATCCAATGCCGGATACCGTCACATCCACTTCGGGTTCAAACAAGCGTCAGCGTCTTGACCCTCGTGCTGATACCGCCCCCGTCGGCGAAAATTCTTTTATTCAGGACAATGATGCCGCCGACAGCGGCGCCGACGATGACGACGACGAGGAAAGGCCCAAAGACAAAAAGGCCGGGCGGCGAAAAATTAAGATTGAATTTATCCAGGACAAATCGAGGCGCCACATTACTTTTTCCAAACGAAAAGCGGGTATTATGAAGAAGGTAACCGTCGTCGCCGTCGTTGATTTTTCGTGTGTTTGGTTGCTCATCGTTGTTTGTTATTAGGCTTATGAGTTGTCAACGTTGACGGGTACACAGGTTCTACTGCTAGTTGTGTCGGAGACCGGTTTGGTGTATACGTTTACAACGGCAAAACTTCAGCCGTTGGTCACGCAGCCGGAGGGCAAAAATCTTATCCAGGCATGCTTAAATGCTCCCCATGGACAACCACCGTCCCAGATGCCAGTCGGCGCTCCCATCGGCCGCTCCTCTGGGCCTATACCCATGGCTACTCCTTCACACCCTAACGTGAGCGGAGGTCTGTCTATCAGTTCTGGTGGTCCCAAAGACGACGAGGGCGACAGAGATGAGTCAGAAAGACAGGCTACCGGTTCAAAGCGTAGGAGAAGAGGTTCTACAACGAATCAGGCCAGTGCGCCCTCTGCAGCTGCCACGACTAATGCTGCTGCTGCATCCAATGCTAATGCACGATCTGCTCCTCCACCTCAGTCACCACACTCACCCAGTGCACAAATGCCACCTACTTCTGCTAATGCGCCGATCAACATGCCCGCTGCGCGAGGTTCTGGTCCTCAGATGGCCATGGGGGGTTCACCACCGCAAGCCCATGCTCATCCTCACCAGCACCAACAGCCGTCTAACAATTATGCTCATGGGCCTTTTCCAGGAGGAGCACCTCCCGATTCGAACGTCATGTACCCTGGGCAACCGATGATGGGCCCACCAGGGTATGGCTACCCTGGTGCTCAGCCTCAGGGAGGCGCACCACAACCGATGCCTGGTGGACCGCAACCAGCTTGGGGTCCTCCAGTTCAGCAGCAAGGGCATTACGGACGACGATGAGTTGCTTCAAGTGGGAAAAACAAGTTTTGGTTAGGACAGAGAGAAAGGAGGAGCTGGGTTCTTCAATGTCATGTTTTCTTGGGTTTTTACTAGCTCACCTTCGCGTGCACACGAACAACATACGCCCCGTTTTCAGGATGGCCTCTTCATGTGTTAGTCCACTATGTGTCTGCGTCTCTCGCGGATCCTCCATTTCTTGGAAGCTTTCTTTCTGTTCCTTGTATTCTACGATATCTCATGGCCCCACTTCTTTGTCCCTTGGCCCTCCGCCCCTCTATGTTACGTTTCTTGGTAGCCATTACGTCGTTTCTCATCTGTTTAAATCCACGCACATGATTTTTGTCTTCTTTGTCTCTCTCTCAGCCTTCTCTAATTACCCTCCGTTTTTTTTGCGGTTTTTGTGTTGTTAAGTGCCAGGTCCAACGCCCGTTAGTAGTCTGCGCCCACAGTGTGTTTTCTGTATATGTTGCGTCTTGTTTATCTGTCCCTGCTTGTCCGTCGTGCAGTCCTTTTCCAACTCGTTGAAACTTGTATATAGTGAGCATCCCGACTGTTTCAATTGTATAAATTCGACATGAAGAACCCACGATACATCCAACAATCCAGGTATATATTTACATATCGATATATAGGTATGTGTGCATCGAAGTAATAAACAACGCAACAGAGAACGATACCAAATACAAGTCGGACATATATAGACGAACCCAAAACGAGAACCAGAATCGTAGCGGGGATAGAAAAAAAAACAAAAAACGGAAAAATGGGGACAAAAAAAAGGAGAAAAATATCCTAAATAAGCATATGAAATCACACGTGTCGAAATTTATAAGACACAACAAACAAGCACAAGCACATGATGGCAAAAGTGTGTGGTGGAGGGTAAACCCGAAGAACCTGGTGCTCCACGGTCCCTATTATACAAGAAAGGGGGGCTTGGACGATACACGGGAATGAGGAACGGTTGGGTATTGTGGCACACGAGATGAATAGATACATACCATACCGGTGTAAATGGGATGAAGAGATATATAAAAAAGGATAACGAGTGGGCCACCCGGAATACCGGGACGAGAGAGAGAGAGAGAAGCCTGACCAAGTGATGAACTGGTGAGGAGGCGCG
>QLOR01000741.1:0-55381 GCA_003313825.1 Sarcodon aspratus
CAAACGCCTCGAATACCACTTAATTAGAAATACATCGAAAGTATCAAGCAAGTTTAATTCCAACGCTAGAGTGCTTTGTCAATAAAAATATATTTACCATCACATATCGATTGAGCTGAGATGCTAAAGACGCACCGGAAATATATAGTCACACTTGAAATAATCATCTCGTTCCTGCAGTCTTCCCCGTTTTTGATCTAGCTTTCCGATCGGGATTCTTCGTTGCCTCTTCCCATCCTGCACGTCCTTGCTTTCCTATCTCATCAACAACACCTTTCGCCGTCGTCCACCAATCACCAGACTGAGCATACATGCGTCCAGCAGCACCAGCTAACTCATGGACGAATCTCTGCACCTCATCCGCTTCAGCCTGTGGCTTGGTTCGTCCCTGACGCTGTCGCTCATACTCATTATGGCGAGTCCACGAGTCCCACGCCTTTGGACGCGAAGATGAAGACTTTGGCGTCTTACCGCTTCCCATCGCAACCAAATCGCTCGCGCCTCCCGACGTGAGCCACCCAATGCCGCCCATCAAAACCGCAAGTATTATCCCCCATTTGGCAAACCATAAAGTGAGACGGATTGTTCGATATATGCTCGACAGTGCGAGATACGCGGAGAGAAGTGTTATTAGTGGTGGAATAATCGTTTGGGCTGTCCATGTGGATGGAGAGGATGATAGAGATGACAGGAGCGCTGTGGTTATGGCCAGGATGTAGGAGGAACCTGTGAGGAGAGCAGAATACACGGGAGCAGGAAGGACAGACTCTAGGTACGATAGAAGAGGATCGATGAAATCGGGCACGAATTGAGAGAAATCCATCTCGGTCTTCTGAAGGTTAACGTGTCCATGTTTGGAGAACTTTGTTGGTTTGTCGTGGCGGGATCACGTGACGTTTAATTGTGTCTGCAAAATCAGACGGAGAGCATCATGTTTCTCAGTTGAAAGTACATCTTTCTTATGGCCCTCCTACCTCTCGTTGTCTTACTCAGCCTCTTATATGTCTTCGCGATCCCCTCACTTTTGTTGAAATATACTGGCTGGCGAGAGGCTCGCTGGCCTTCTGTACGTGTGAACTCGATTTCGAGTTCGTAGCAGTGAAATATGAATAGTCAAACACATTCGTTGCACCACACAATCCAAAGGAAAATTCACTTATACTGAAACAAACAAACTATATGGATGAGTTTGCCCAGACCCTTCCCGGTAAAGAGAATACCCCCCCTCTTCTGCACACTTCTTCGAGTGCCTCAACTTTCAAATCTGCCGACATAACACCACTTACGTTCACAGATAGACCTCTAGGCCGTGCTGCGTCAAGACCAACAGAAATCTCCACCAATCCTGAGATAGGCGGTCGTTCTGGTAATGTCATGGTGATCCGCGCATTCTCGGTCGGCTGTGCCTGGTCGAAAAGTGAGGGCTCGTTGTTATGAGATGGAAGATACACGTTGACTGGAATTTGACGGGGTTGAAAAGTTCCTGTCGTATATCGTAAGTAAGGGAACGACTCTATGTGAAGGTGAAAACGCACCGTTCAAGACAGCTTGTAATTCATGTTCATTCACCGGCCCCATGTCGTTGGCCATTGCTCGACTGTCATTCAAAACAAATCCCTCAGGGATCCACTTGCATCCAGACAAGGTCTCGTTCAGCCAGCATTGCTCCCTCACTATCTGCAAGATCCAATCAACATAACAAAGAAGTATAATAAAAACCATCAGACTCACTTCGAGAATGCCCCAAACCTGTTTCATGTTCCGTACTTGAACTTGCTCTAGGAAGAAGCCAGGCTCTTGTGGCGCTGTCAAGCGAAGATGTAGGCAAGGATGTGCTGAAGTTGGAGAATCCTGACAACTTGATGAGAATAGAGAAAGCAATCGTTATAACCGGAACCTTACATATATGGATGTGTATCTTTCTGGGGATACTGGATTTGTTGGATTCAACTAAATGTGCGCAATTAAGGATATTTGCAAGGATATGGGGTAAAGCGGACACGTACAACTAAATCAACCCAACTTCCAGTCCCTAATGAGGACGGACCGACCATACCCATGGGCGTCGAACCACTGTTCTGGCTGAATGGATTGACAATAAGCTCAATCTCCCTCATCCGCGACTGGCTCATCACAACTCCCTGCGTTTTCCCTCCGTGTGCAAAGTCCAATATCCACACCGTTCTCGGCGAAATTTCGTCTTTTTTGGCTGGTTCAGGAGGTTCAGGAAACACATGGTCAAATTGGGACATAGTGGGGTCCAAGGACAATGTAGGTCTCATGACAGCCTGCATCAAGACATTTACCGGAGCTGAGACAGGCCTGTAGGTATCGCATATTCTAAGAGATGCCATAGTAATCCCTTGCGGAGACTGCCATACCGATAGCCGGGATCTAAGGAAAGCGAACGGTATGTCAAACTTTGGAAAATGGGAAACCGAAGGCGATGAGGATGAGGGTGTAGAGGGCGCAGGTGAAGTTCTAAGAAGACTCAGATACGCGAGCGGAGAAGCATAGACGAGAAACGTGAGGTAGGGTGACGCTAGATATGGAAGAGGGAGAGCGTGCGATCGAATGAGAAATATGTCAAGAGGCGTTCGGGGGACTGACAATGATCTGAATAATATGTGAAATCAAAGTTAAAAAGTGGAGTATAACGATGTATACCTTGCGACGGCTTTTGCTTCAAGTTGAGCGTGACGTTCTGCAGCCAACGCTAGGTGATCGATGCTATGAAACCAGCGGATGCCGCTGTCACCTTCTTGAGAAGCCAAAAGGTCGAGCTTCATGAGATACTCCAGATGGGAACAAAACTTCCGGCCAAAATTACGTGCCTGGACGGTGTCTTGCTCCTCAGATGGCCGCTGGACTTCTGCGAGAAACTCTGCAAGAGCTTCAGCGAGAAATCCGTTCATCGAACCGTCTGTAGAGGCACCTCCGGAGGGAGATGCGTAAGACGTTTTCAGACCTCCAATGGAAATCTTCGGTGTCAAAGGATCGGTCCTATCGACATTGAAATCGATGTCCATTACGAGGATTTTTCCTCCGAGAACGATTGTCATCTTTCCTTGCTTTTCTTCTTCCTTGAAAGCCTCCATTCCAACAGACGAACCCCAAGTCTCCAACTTGGAGATGCACCAGTCAACTATCGACGCTCGATCAAGAGGGATGTCCTCGCCATAAGAGATCCCGACTTTGGCTTTCAACGACGAAATCGTTTGATGGGCATTTTGTTCTGACTAGCAATAATGAGACAGTGGTGGGATCGGAAGAAACGCATGATTCAAAGCTGCTGACAAGGTATAAAGAATGCGACGCTGCAGTATGCTGTCGAAGCAGCGAGATCAACTTGGGATTTTCAAGAGGGAGAGATAAATATGAATTGAGAGAATCGGCAATTCTGGTTGTCGACGAGAATATGTCGTCAAGGGCCAGCCAGGTTTTATCGGAAGCTGCAAATGGATGGTTTGGAGTCAAAGGAAGTTTATCTGGGGCTGTGAGAGTTTGTATCGTTGACTGAAGAGTTGCAGGCCACAGGTTTTCACTTCGCCCAGTCGTAGCCATTCTGAAGCGTTAGCACGTGCCAGCCTGACGGTTGATGTTTATTACTAGGCAGTTCATGATCTAGTAGCGCTCAGCGCTTCCGAGTAAGTGTCGCCGCTTCTACTAGTACTTAATACTTTTTACAACTTCTCTACGTACCGTAATCTACTTATTTAATAACTAAGACGCGATGATCAGAGTTGAAATATAGGATTTATGTGGGCGGAAACCGCTAAGTTACCAGACAGTAACTACGAGGATTTATAGTAACATACACACCAACGTCATCGCTGTTCGAACTTGAACCAAGATACTGAACCAAGATACATCGAGTGTGAGTGATTTCAACAATCAGTTACTTCAAGAACAGGAGGAGTGAGTAGTACTTGAGTTACGTAAAGTAAACCTTGGGGGAAAACCAAGAAAAGATGTCAGGAAAGATCAAATACAAAGACAGTCTTCAATGCAACTAGCCGTCTAGTATTCAATAGTGACCGTTCTTCTTCTTCTTCCTAGAGTTCCCAGTCGTTGGGGCGGGAGAAGACTGGCCCCACAAATAAGGACTAGGATTTGCTGGTGCCGTAGGGCATGGCATATTCTCTTCTGCCAGTGCCACCGGTACCTCTGACCATGAGCCACTTATAAATCCCATACCAAATGGCCGTGGAGGTTGTGCATTCAGGAGGATGCTTTGTAGGAAGATTGACTTAAGCGCCTCAGTCTTATATCTTACTTGTCCTTGCGACATCGTTTTGATATTATCCAAGACTAGTTCATTTGTTACGGGTGTAACAAAATTCTTGACCAAGGCTTTGCTCTCCATGTTGAGAATTCCTCTATGCCTGCGCTATAATGAGATTGAAGAAAAAACTCAAGAAAAATAGATACGCACAACGAACTTGATCTCGAAAACAATTCCATCACGACATTTTCAGCAGATATCTTGGATTCGATAGCTTTGATTGCCAAATCCTTGAGTGTGGAAAGGCCGATCTGTGAAAAGTTGAATATAACCATCGAGGAGAACAAAGTGCAATTGACCTTATTAGCTAAATTGTACAGTGACTTAGGAGAGCATGGCTTTGGTTTGTGATCAAACTGATGCAAGGTTTCATCGGCTGTAGTAGTGCCATGTCCTCCGAGTCTTGGGCTCTGTGAACGCAAAGATGCACAAGCCACCCTCGAGTCACCAACATACAAATGAAACAAAAGCGCTTTCCACCTGTGGACGTGAGTGATGTAACTGTTGTTTCCGGTGAATCATCACCTACGTTGCTGCGGCGCCAACATGGAATATTATCGGACCTTCCAACCGGTTGTATGTTGACGGATTCTCCCGGATGCTGTGAGCGACGTGGGTTAGATATCATCATGCTCATAAACAAACCACCCACTAATTTGTAAGCTTCGACCCTGGTTCTCGAGAATCGCCAACATTGTGTTGAGTTTCATCATCATCGAGGTCACTATCTGGATCATAGTCGTTTAGATATATTGCCAAGCTTCGTAGTGTCGTAGGAACATCGCCTGATGTCGACGGTCAGCTGATAAAGTATTGTACCGAAGGATACCTACAAACGGTCGGGTCATTTAGTCTCGTCTCGATCGCCTTTTGTGAGCAATAGATAGATTGACGGGGGTAACTTGCTGAAGTGTTCTTGGAAGCATAGAATTTGAAGTCCAGAAAAGTACCCGTCTTCAACGATCTCGCCAGTGCGTTCTTTAGAGTAATCAGGCACTCTTTGTCCGACTTTTAGCATAAAAGATAAAGAACATCAGGGGTTGGAGATCAGTGGTTTGTTGACTCATAGTTACCGGTGTCTTTAGCGTTGTCACGTCCAGCGTCAGACCTGCACCGTTCTTGTCGGACACCAGAAGGTAAAGAGCATAAAGAACGTCCGAGCAATGAGATAATTGGCCTTCTCCGTAGCTTTGGATCTTCGTCATCAGAAGTTCACGTTCTGTTTCTGTGTTTGGAGAAAGAAGGACACTAGCAAGACATCGAATTTCTTTCTCTCTTATCTCCGGGTACCTTTTACAGCCTCTCAGTACAAAATCAGAATTTCCAATAGTTCGTTCCTTACAGGGACGTGAAGCGGGAAAAGGTCTCTGTCACGATATCGGATTGGCGCAGATTGGCACAGATGTGGTTGAATGCGAGCTTTTTAAGCTCAGGGATGTCGTACTATTGGATTGAAACATAAGTGACAAACAACGAGTACAGGCAGATGGCCATGCCTTATCAGCAATTCGATAAGTCGACTTGGCAGATGCCCGAGGAAGTTTGTTGTCATCCTGTGAGGCTTTCTCTAATCCGCGAGACTTCCGATTGCTTTCGATTGTGAATGGTGCGAAGTTGATCTCTCCCGTATAAAGATAATACAAGAGGGCTTGAAACCTTGCATGAAAGTCTCCTTAACTTTGCGGAACAGTAGGGAAAAAATCGATTCAACTCACGTAACATACGCAGTGTCCTTGATGACCACCAGCTTGCCAAGGTGAACTGGGGCATCAAGATGTTTTTCCTGAGTATCTGTTTCGCAAGTTTCGGGGCTAGTGAACGTTCCTGTCAAGGCTATAGATATGTTGCAATAGATTCATATTTACCATTTACCAAGAGGCAGGGATAGCTTCGATGATGCGACGTCGCCTTCGCCAGCCTGATCACAAGTCTT
Source organism: Sarcodon aspratus (assembly GCA_003313825.1). Taxonomy (NCBI): domain Eukaryota; kingdom Fungi; phylum Basidiomycota; class Agaricomycetes; order Thelephorales; family Thelephoraceae; genus Sarcodon; species Sarcodon aspratus. The sequence continues at coordinate 6,219 of QLOR01000741.1, forward strand.
CACTTCGATATCCACGAGAGTGGCTTCATCTTCCAAGTCACCGCCTTCCAAACCATCGTCTTCCAGATCACTATCGGACCAATACTCATAGTCGTCCCTGTATGATAGCTCTCTGTCGGGAAAGTCAGATCTAAGGTCTGTAGTTGTCCCCTCTATGTATTCCTCAGATAGCACTGGTTGGTTGGTAAGTTGAGTTGATACCCTTGTGGGAGAGAGTAGCTTACTAGCTTGAAAATGGGGTATCTGCTTCAACACATGGCTGTTTGCATACAGCGATTTGGGGACGCCAACCCGACCAGATGTCTCTAACCGTCGAGAGAAAACAAAAAACTTCGTGTCAATGAATATTCCGGACGTCAAGGAGTCAGTTAATGCTTGTTGTAGTACAATCGAAGGAGCCATCTCAGTCGCCACACATACAGCTGTGTTATGGTGAGGATCAAAGATGAGCAAACGTGGGAATGTTTGAATCTGTGACTGACACGTAGTATACATCCACTTGAATTTGTTTACCTACCATACATTCACTCTGCCTGCTAGTCATGCTTCGCAATATCTTCCTCTCGTTGCTGCTTGTCGCCTTTGCAGTCGTCTATTCTGCTCGCTCGGTAGAAGCTGCAAAAAGCCCCAAGGTCACCCATAAAGTTTATTTTGATATCAAACATGGCGACGAGTCCCTCGGTCGTGGTATGCCTCTCATTTGATGAGCGTCGAGCAACAGCTTCATCATTTTTGTTTTTATTAGTTGTTATAGGCCTCTACGGCGGAGTATGTTCTCTTTCTTATTGTTAGTACTCTGCCACTCATTTTTTCGTAGACAGTTCCCAAGACTGTCGAAAACTTCCGAGCCCTGGCTACTGGCATAAAGAAGGACGGAACGGAACTTGGATTTGGTTACAAGGGCTCCAAGTTCCATCGTGTTATTAAGGGCTTTATGTATGTTTATCACTGCGCCGGTGTGACGCAAATGCCTGACTTTATGACCTAGGATTCAAGGTGGCGACTTCAGTGAGTCGTGTCGTAGCACTCGAGTGTGTATAGACACCTTACGCATTCACAGCTCGAGGCGACGGAACTGGCGGAAAGGTAAGTTGGACCTTGTTGTGCCCTAGCCTAGTTATAAGACGATTTTTTCTAGTCTATTTATGGCGATCGCTTTGCGGACGAGAACTTGTAAGTTTCCTTGATGTATCCATCAAAACACATCTAACCTTTCATTTTAGCAAACTTCGCCACACCAAACCCGGTCTTTTATCCATGGCTAACGCTGGTAAGCGAGTCGCTCACCGTTCTTGACAATTTAGCTGATCTGCCATTTGACATACAGGAAAGGATACTAACGGTGAGCATATTAGTGATGTGGTTTCGAACAAAGACTGACGCATTATGGAATCGTAGGATCCCAATTCGTTTGTGTTTCTTGTGCAGTGAAGTCTTGGATTCTCAATCTGACATAAAGCTATTTATACAGTTCATAACTACTGTCGTAACATCTTGGTTGGACGGAAAACATGTACGCCATTCTATGCAAGTATGTTTGACTTACTTACTCACGTCATCTTAGGTCGTATTCGGAGAAGTTCTGGAGGGTATGGATATTGTGTACAAGATAGGTTCGTCGATCGATATCAGAGATTCAACAGAGGTTGACTTCGATCGCAGAGGATGTTCCTAAGGGACACAGTGATCGTCCTACTCAAGATGTTGCAATCGTTGATTCTGGCGAGGTGAGTAAAGTCCTTTGACTTTGTTTTTGTACGCCAACTCAGGACTATTTTGCTAGTTACCCGTTGAACCCGAAGAAAATTCTGGAGGGAACGAGGTACCTCCCCATGCTGAGCTCTAAGCCCAGTTTTCCTTGTGTAAAGTCATGTTGCCAATAAAAATTGTCGACAGGATTCCAATAACGAAAACGCTGTTCCTGCAAACAAGCCAACAGGTAAACCAGACTCGATCACCGGAGCTCCAAAGCAAGGATCCAACGAGACAACTGAGACCGACTCTGAAGCTAATGAGAAGATCGTTGAGGATCACATCGACGACAAACACCACGGGTTGGGCTTTTCTCTTATCACGTTCTTGGTCTTCGCTACTATAATAGCGTTGTTTGCGGCGCTGTTTATTCGATTCGGCGGTCTAAAACTGGTAAACCGCATTTTGGGAAGAAGAGGCCCAAAATACCGCCGAGTCGGAGACGAAGACCTGGAGAAATAAGCCATGAACTATCATTTGTCTATGACCGACAATCAGTCTTTTATATCAGTCGGTTGTATCATCTATATGTTATCTTGTATCTGAGACTGTCCTGATGCAAGCAAGGATTTCAGTACATCAAGTGGCCCTAGCTCGAGATGATGGAACAGTTATAACAACGGGGTATACACAAGAACTAGCGAAGCAAGAGCAATGACGGTTAGCGATAAAGTTACGGACTGTATCATCGAGCGGCGTGCTCGACTAGTGGTTGTGTCGGGTCTGAGAGTGCAACCGGTCATCAGAAATTATTCACGCTCTAGGCCTGAAGTGACTTACGGTATACCATTAGAGTCCGAAAATGACGGACAGGTATCGTTGACACCCCCCTACGTCGGATGAGAATGTGCAATCGGAGAAAAGTATAGTTGACAGTGACATACTGTGGGGTTTGCGGGACAGCAACCACCTGTTCCCAGTGACGCAACGCTACCCAAGGCACTGGAATCTTTCCAACCTTTCCATTGGTTACAGTCGACAGACTTGTAAGTAATGTTCCAAACGCCGAAATCCTGCATTGATTTGTCATTAGTGCATTGAACAATGATAATATAATTAGATGTGTAAGCGTACGGTATAACCTAAAATATCAGGTCAGCTAGGTCGATTATCCAAAGATGCGAACTGACCATAGAACGATGCGTTTGAGGGGAAGAAATCCGAAGGAACAGCGAGCGAAGGGTATACAAGGTCAAAGTTGAGATATTGGCCCCCGCTAACAGGTGAAGTTTAAAACACATCATACAGCGCACACACCAAATGTCGAGACTCACGGGTTGGTCTTGTTTTCTGTCCCAGAGCACCAGCCGGCTTGGGACAGTGGACAAAGGTCTGTTACTTTGACGACGATGCTTTTCGTAACGGTCGGAAAGAATGGCGGGTCTGAAGTGTATGTGTTCAAGAGCGTGAGGAGGAAACACCTCCCACAGCCTGGCCCATAAGCGGTGCTGCTGCCATACGCCATTTGACTAAGGGCAGCGGTAGGATAATGAGTGGAGTCCCCTGTGCAACCGCATGAAGCGATATATCCCTACGGATGTGTTCGTCATGTCAACGAAGCGTATACGTTCTCATAACTGACGGCCACGCACCTCTGCCATCGTATAATGTGTCATGGTAGCAGTGCCGTTGGGGGGATAGTTGATCCAGGCATAGACATTGAGGATCGGTATTATACACAGTTGAACGAAAAGAGCAGACCGGATACCAGACAGAAACGAGGGAATGTTGTTAGAATAGCACTTCATGACCAAGGCATAAAGGACAGTGGGGTATACTGTAGTACAAGGTAGAAGTAACCTGTGATGGCTTCGGTTATTATGACGCGTCTTATATGATCACTCCACGAAAAACTCGCCGCGTGCTACAGATAACTTTGGTCTACGAGCCTTATTGCAGTCTTTCTCTTCGGAATTTAGCTTTGTTGGTTGTGTTGATCAGGTTGCACTTGATCAACTGGACCGCCTTTCAATTTCACCGTCCGAGTCCAATGTCCATCGATATTTCGTTGGCCAGGTTCAACTCACTCGACGATCCGAAGTTCCATACCACATTGTATCCGACAGTTGAGCTTCCAACTTGGCTTCCTCAGGATGTGCTGGAGAGGATGGTGGATTCATACGGGGCGCATCTACTTCGCGAGCTAGAGACCTTCAACCCGTCACGTAGTCGCACTCCCTCTGTACAAAGTGATTGCAGTGTCAAGACCAGTGCGAGTAGTAGTATCCCTGGCCCTGCAATGGAGACTTCAACCATGTAATTTCTTCCTTCATTGCGATTACATGTTATGTTTAGCAGGTTTTTTCGTAGCTGATACCAACATTAGACCCCTGTTGTCACAGTAGTTGGTGCTACATAAACTTGTGAACAACCTTGTTTTTGCACATACTTATAGCTACAAGAATAAATATATAACTAGGTAGTTGGGCTACCAACTAGCGTACCAGGACTCGGACCTTGATGTGGATGATTGTTTGTACTTGTTAGTATTAAAAGCTTTTGAGAGCCAAAAATAGAATATAATTCGACCTCAACTTCTCAGACTGATTTGGTACTATAAGTTCTCGCTCGACATTGTCCGCCTCGAAAGGCGTGTTTACGTCTGATCACCTCGCCAAAAAATTTACTAGAGTACTGGCTTGTGGGTGCATATATCTCTGTGGGTCCTTAACGTCTTGTAGGTGCAAGACTTTGCGTTCTCGTCAAGGCAACGGCAAATTTGCTTAGCGTCTGGTATCTCGACGAGCCTATAAAATGGGAGGTCTTGAAGCGATGGAGCTCCTCATCATCACCAGCAGTCCTCAGCGTTCCTACCAATCCACACCTATTCAATACCACTGCCCCATTATCAAACAACGATGTCTTGCACTACTGCCGCCTCTTACAACTTTTTCCCTACCACACCATCCTCTCTAAACACATTCGGTATTTTCTCCCTCACCTCCCAATCCCCTCGTGATACAATATACACCAGCTCGTACTACGAGCTCCTCCGAGGTGGAAACGAGACCAAGCAGCCCGTTGCTTCTCATAATCGCGGATCAGTGAAATCGAAATCGTCCATCTCGAAGATATTCGGCAGATTCTAGTTTGGGAGAAGTAACACCATTTGCTGGCGTATTTCTGATGCAGGATTCATCGGATTCGCCTTACATTATACTTGGAAAATGGTTGGAGAGGAAAGAAACAAGACCAGTTTCGGTTTCTAACCCACTGGCCTGGCATGGGCCGCCCTTCACAGTTCACCTGGAACTCGATATACGCCACCGACAATTCCTTGCTGTTACTGTTTGCTCGCTGCTATACGAGCCTCTCGCTGTTAGCCTCGTCGACGTACGAGCAAGCAAAATCTTACGTAACCCGCGTTTCACTATGAAGATTGGAGGTCAAGGGGGGGTGCGCGGGATAGAAGCTAGGGACGTTTCACAAATACGCTAATCAGATCTGGCTTATAGTGGTATTGCACACGGTGTCCTTCTGTCGTATTGTGCAAGAAGGGCTCCGAAGTGGAATGAATGATTTAACAGATATCTATAGTAGAATGTGACACTGTACTCCAGTAGCAAAAATTAGAATTCAACTCGCTCATTAGTGTACACCCGAAAAATCTATAATTGTGACCATTCCACTGCTGCGTCCCAAAGCCATATTTTTCCCATTGGAATCGTTCGGCAGACTCCTAAGATCAGAAGGTAGCCAACAAATCCGTCTCTTCTGCTCGTCCAGAATCCACTCGCTCTCCTCCTGGTAATAAGGTTGGTGGGCGGGTACATCAGTAGATAGCGGTTGATGGATATCATGTATGGGGACAAACAACATTGGCAGCAATAAATGATTGTTCTCATTGTCACCGTCAGGGGATATGTGATTAGAAGTAGTGGTGGCGGGGGATATTTTCCATTCCATCGCCGAGTTATCGAACTTTGCAGTGACGCACATCCCATCGAATGTGACCTTGTTTGGGTCTTCCTTGAATCTGAGTCGAAGCGAGACGGTCACCTGTTGCTACCTCCCACAAATCGAGGTGATATGTACTGGAATATTTGCCCCCAAAGATGGATGTCAGTTTCCGATAAGACAGAAGTCGGCTACAATTTGGAGAGAATCTGATGCCTTCTGAGTATTTCTGAGTATTGAGGGTTGAGACGATTGCACGTGTATGAACATCCCAGACTCGCATGGTGCTATCCCATGACGATGATGCGCAAAGTCGTGAGTCCGGCGAGAATATCACCGAACGAACTAAATCGGAATGAACGCGGAATGTGTCCAAGCAGAGACCCGAGGTTGGGTGCCACAGTCTGACAGTTCCATCCCAGTACCCCGAGGCGATTAGCTGTCCATCGCCCGATAAAGCAACACATTCCACACAAGAGTAGATTGCAGGACGGGCCATGTCCCGATTTTCGATCGCATTGTAAGCTTGCCAAATCTTCACACGTCCGGAATCACATGATGCAACGCAAGTCCTGTCCGATGAGATCGTCGGAGCACACCCATCGCCGTCAAATATCCACACACTCGCGTTTCTCCTGAAATCCCAAATTACAATTCTCGATCCCGTTGAGTACGTCACCTGCCAGTCGTGGCGTGAAAAGGAGATTAACCTGACATTATACCCTGCGGGGGTTGTTTGCACAATATCACCGGTCTGCGCATCAATGAGTTTTACCGTTCCCCACGTCTCCCTATCATCGGCTGTCCTATAGCTGCATACAGCAATCAGCGAGGAATCATCAGAAGACATGACCGACGACACTTCGTCATGTCCAGAGAACGTCTTCAGACATTTCACTCTAGAAACGTCCCACACCTTGACCGTCCCGTCAACAGACCCAGAAACCACTCTTTCACTTCCTGTACCGGTCCAGCAAACAGTCTGCACATTACCCGAGTGGCCCTCCAAAATGCATTGGCGATCGTAGGATGGTACATTCCGAATTTGAATAGTATGGTCATTTGAAGATGTAATCATGGTTCCGCATGGGGAGAATGCGACAGAGGCGACCCTATTTGTGTGTCCTTCTAAACGATTGACAAGGCCACCAGTCTGCAAATCTCAAACTTCTATCGAGCCTCCCTCATATCCAGCCACAAGGACCGTATCGTCAGGGGAGAACGCAAGAGACCAAGGATCGGAATCCTTAGTACGAAACTCGATTGTGCCTCGACCTTTTCCTGTCATCACTTCAAAAATCTCCACGCATGCATTTTTAGCAACAGCAATCAAACCATCTTTGTGTGAAAAGATTATAGCTCTCACGTCCTGATATATGGAATGTGGTTCCTGTACTTCTCTGATACATGCGTCCCACGACTCTTCGACTGCATTAAATAACTTCACCTCTTGTGGGATTTGACCTTGATATAATGCTCGAACAAGAGAGGGCGCAGGTGACCAAAGTAAAGCAGAGTCATATATGTGAGGCGCCGACTCTTCAATGGCATCAAAGAACCGCAGAACAAATCTCTCACTATCATTCACAATAGCGAATAGATTTTCGTCCCGCAAGCCAACCTGCAAATGGACGTTCAATATCCTCAGGTTAAACAACTGCATGGACAGACTCACGTCAATCAACCATTCTTTCACGTCATGAAGCAAGTAAATTGCACAGCCAACATCCCCGACAATGCTCAAAACTTCAAGCCATGACAGCAGAATGTGCTCGAAGAAATATTCCAACAACTTGACGACATGTTCGACACTGTCGCCAACACGGGAAGAAGAGCGAAGATGTTTGGCCCATGACTTGCATGCATACTCCATTCCTCCTCCAATATATATCTCTCGACGGTTGCCAAGATCCTGAACGTCCTTGTTCATTGTGTAGTGAGGTAGCTTGCAAATGTTCTTCTCCAGCTTCTTCATCAACTTTAGACATGATGTCGCAAGGTCCAAGTGGTAAATGTCGGGTTCAACGTAGAACCTCTTATCCTTGCATCGACTGGGGTCGGTGATAAAATCGGCAAATGATTTATGACAGATCTGCAAGGGCTCTGAAATCGAATCTGGAACCATAATTACTGAGTGGAGTGGGCGGATTGTAGTCTGTACACTTCCTGGTAAAATATCCAGTATCGTCGCAAGGTCCGAACACGATAAAGGGTTCAGTGCCAATAAAATCGAACCAACCACGAGCCGCAACTGCTCATAAAGTTTCGCACCATCACCATCAACATCTTTGAAGCTCTGGACGAGTATCTGATGGTACATCACATCCACCCCTGACTTTCCTTCGTAGAAAGTGTTATCTGGGTCAGAGATGATGATTTTCAACCGGTCTCGAGGTTGGCTAATGGGATCCGCAACAAATTTGACGATGACGGACGCCACAATGAACAGGCCAGAACATTTCTTGATTGTAATCGTGATCTCTTTATCCGTAGGCCACGGTGTAGTTAGATCGCAGTCACTCCTCCCTGTGGCAATCTCAGATAGACGAGTCTCGAGGTATAGTTTGATGTCTTGGTCCACGGATGCCCGGTCGACCTTGTGTAGCAGAAATACTTCCGTGTGCTTTCGTAAGAGTGGGACTCGGAATCCGGTTCGAATAGGTGGTTCAGGTCTGCCAGTAATGAAGAATTTGACATGGGGAATCGCATCGATGTGTTGACCCAAAGGTGAAAGTATTGCTGAAGCCGGCTCTTTATCCTCGCATTCGTCTAAAGCGTCTATTATGATCGTGGTGAACAACCCAGTCGACTTCAATGGTCGTACGAGGAGATGTTCGAGCTGAACGGCCGGTAACGCGTGTCCCACATCGGGGTTGGAACTGATGATCGGGATGAGGGCAGTCTTGAACTCCGGATACCGGAATGCAAGTTGATACGCCAAAGTTGAAAATATGAGGCTGATGTTCCGTCTGTTGCCAAAGTCACGGGAGCAGAAAAAACTAGCTCCCAGTCGTCCCTCTGCGAATGAACGTTCTGCAAATGTTTTGGCGATTGTGGATTTGCCAGACCCTGCGGTCCCGTTCAGCCAATAAACACGTTTGTCCTCGTAGTCAGCTTCCCACTTTTCGATCCCTCGCAGCTCCTCTTTTCGTGTGCCTTGAAGACACGTTTTATTGTGGACAGACAGATATCCCGCAGACCGGACGTGTGGTAGCTTGTCGAGAAGGAAAATTTCTGTTTCAAATACAATTAGACACATATAGAACAGATTGTAATGACAGTACCATTATCCTGCCGAGGACGGGATTTAGTTATCACTCGGATATTTCACCAACAGTTAGAACACACCTGCATATTATAATGATCTCCGGCGACATAGTACTGATTTCCTGCAACATTGTTGAAGACTCCGTGGCGAGCATCCACGTTCGTGGCTCCTGTGAAGAATCCAGAACGAGGAAGACTTGTCTCAAATAACGCGGATCGTTGATCAGGCCTGAGAAGTTGAGATGGGCTTGAGCCTTGCTGGGCCAGAGAAGAACTAGTAGGATCGGCGCGATTCGCTGGGTTCTGGTCAGATTCCTTGTGAGAGCGCAACTTGGTCTTCAGTTTCTTGAGATGTTTCATTGGAAACGCAGGACGGCGGGGGATACTCGTAGTGAGAATTGAATGGGGGGAGGTCGAAAAGGGCAAGTTCCCTTTGGCCACGAGTCACCATGACACCAACGGACTCAGGAACAAACTCTAGGGCAATCTCCAGCGAGGCACATGGAGAACTCTTAAGATAAAAAATCGGGCTCACATCCCACGAAAGCAACTATATCCCCTCCTTTAGAATGCTGAGACGTTACTAGTGATAGTTGTGGAACACACACACTTTCCAGCAGCTTGAACTCCTAACAGACTCCCTGTAGACCCTGTGGAATGCACGACACGCTGGTCACAACTTGAACTTCGTCACGGAGCCATTAGAATCTTCGGCGTTCAACGAGGAGGTTCGGGTCGAGCACGGAGGCGCAACATTAAAAGTCCGAATCGCCACAAAGTTGTCCGCCGTACTTATGGTACTTGCCGGTGAGCATGCTTGAAAGGAGCCCATATTTTTGGTAACGCTACGAACAGCACAACCTGGGTAATTTGCCTTCTCGATTTTTTTTAGTCCAAGTTAATGCTTTCAGCCGCGACGCACCTCTTTTGAAGACCCAAAAAGTACGACATTGACATCCTCTCCACGCAGTCCGCGAGCCTGATTTTACATTATAGGGATGAGTACGGTAGCACAGTGACTCCGACTTGACGACTAGGAGTGGCACCTCCAAGTGTCGAAGTCTGTCCCAATGATGTACCTCTGCCGAATACTAGATCACTACGGGTCCTTTGAACTCGACACTGGATGCTCTAGTGAGAAACATGCGCGTGAGACCCGAGATCCGAGGACCGATGGAAAAGCGGACAATGTTGTAGTCAACGCCGTCAACCGAGTTTACAACAAATTATCATCACTGCAGCTGGTAATAGAGGCGAGCTTGAATGCTGGTTTACGCAAATTCCTTCTACAGATATCATATAATATCTAGTATCGCGGCAAAGGGGAGAAAATCCGTGCATATTGCATGGTATCAAGACCCTGGTCTCGTCGACCTTGTACGCACTCGGTTGGAGCGTAAATCCGGGACACGCCATCCTTGAAAACCAGAGTGTGATATAGTGAAAGCGGTCGCCTGGCATCCGAAGAAGAACGGCCGTTTCGGCGGTAAATCGCAGGTCATGATTCCAGTACTGCGTAACTAAAGCAGGCGGCGGCCAAGAAGCCCAATGATATTGTATGCATCCTGCAGCGCGGAAGAGAGCGAAACCTTTTGGAGGTGGCGACCTTTACGACATATGACCAGGGTCGAAATATGCGTGAGCGAGAAAGTTCTGCCAGTGATGCAGGACCGAAGAAAATGGTCAGTAGTTTATCACGTGAAGGCACCTCCGTCAGAAGACCGCAAGACGTTGTGCAGGGGAACCGTTCCCACTGAAAAATGGCGAATCCTAGGTCTGAACATTGGTTTCAAACAAAGGGCAGGTACGGGTATTGTGAGCGCGTTGTTGAAAACGATCAGAAAGGGAGCTCCAAGATCAAATGTAGTTTCTTCAGATGATTTATAATCTTTCAGAGGAGACGGAGACGCGTTTCAGATTATATCAATGAACAGAAGTAAAAGGGAGCCAGCATATCTGTAGACAAGTGGTATGGTTTGGTAATGAGTGTTTCAAAAATGCCAACAGTGCCCACTCATACGTACCCAGGTCATCTCTGTGAGAAGACTGCCTGATATCAAGCAACCCTTGTGCAGAACAAGTTCGGTTTAAGACGAAGTGGCGCGTACGTTGCATAATAATGCAGGTTGGATTCGTGCGGAATTAGCCAGAAGAATGGGCTTTCGCTTGCTTAGGAACGAAGACCCAACCAGGCGGTATTTTGGAACAAATATATCGATGTATTTGGATAGTAGGATGTTAGCCCATATTGCAAGGTGGTCGCAGCCATGGTGATTAGCCGACGGAGTTCATGAACAAAGAGTCCCTTTTGCTAGGGGTTACAATATCCCGCAATCAGTTAATAATGGCATGGCAGACAAAAGCAGGAAGGCCGAACTAGGCTGTGGTTTCGCACAAACGTATCGATGTCTTCCAGAGAGTAGGCATCGTTAGCCTATATTGTACGGTAGTCGCAACCTACAACAAGCTCATTGCTCAAGCATGCCGTATACACATGATCCATAACGAAGATATTTGACCGTGCCGACTCTAACTTGTCTTCAAGTTGTCAGATCTTGCTCGGTACGCCCAAACTACAAAGAGATCCCGAGCCCAGGCGATGCTGTTACAAGCCCTTGTTATACATAAACGAACAGCTCCAACTGTTATGAGGATATGACTCACATTGAACAAAGACCCAATGACAGTTGTAGTTGGCACCGCCCAACACTGCCGGCCCCACAGCTAGTGGCGTAAGTCACGCGTGTTATCCGTGATGGGCCGATGGGTTGATAAGCCTGGGCGGGTGCCACGTCCCTTTCTTTCCAACCATTACATCCTCTACAACCTCACTTACTGTCGTCTACAACGTTGGTCTTCCCGCTGGGCTCTGTTCAAGATCTATACTCACACCATCCATTCTGTAGCATGCAGATTTTTGTGAAGACTCTTACTGGAAAGACCATCACCTTGGAGGTCGAATCCTCTGACACCATCGATAACGTCAAGGCAAAGATCCAAGACAAGGAAGGGTTAGTAGCATTTATAGCGTTGTTGGTTATGTGGCTCATTAGTCACGATGCAGTATCCCCCCTGATCAGCAACGCCTTATCTTCGCCGGAAAGCAGCTCGAGGATGGGCGCACTCTTTCTGATTACAACATTCAGAAGGAAAGCACCTTGCACCTTGGTGAGTAGTGACTTATTTTGTTTGGAATATAGTTGCTTATCAATCGGTTAAGTCCTCCGTCTCCGTGGTGGTATGCAAATCTTTGTCAAGACTTTGACAGGAAAGACCATTACTTTGGAAGTCGAATCATCTGACACCATCGACAATGTCAAGGCCAAAATCCAAGACAAAGAGGGTATTCCTCCTGACCAGCAACGTCTCATCTTCGCTGGGAAACAATTGGAGGATGGGCGAACCCTCTCTGACTACAACATTCAGAAGGAGTCGACCCTCCATCTCGGTACGTTTTAGCGATGTCATCACGATATGCAGTTCAGTTTATAATCTGATTTTGTAGTCCTTCGTCTCCGTGGTGGCATGCAAATTTTTGTGAAGACCTTGACGGGGAAGACCATTACGCTTGAAGTCGAGTCCTCTGACACTATCGACAATGTCAAGGCCAAGATTCAAGACAAAGAGGGTATTCCTCCTGACCAACAACGTCTCATCTTCGCTGGGAAGCAATTGGAGGATGGGCGGACCCTTTCCGACTACAACATTCAGAAGGAGTCCACTCTCCATCTTGGTACGTTGAACGATGCCATCATGAGATTCGTTTCATTTCTAATTTCGTCGTTGCAGTCCTTCGTCTCCGCGGTGGTATGCAAATTTTCGTCAAGACCTTGACTGGAAAGACGATCACTCTGGAGGTGGAGTCCTCGGACACGATTGACAATGTGAAGGCGAAGATTCAAGATAAGGAGGGAATCCCTCCCGACCAGCAGCGGCTCATCTTTGCCGGTAAGCAGTTGGAAGACGGGCGTACCTTGTCCGACTACAACATCCAGAAGGAATCGACTCTCCATCTCGGTGCGTTTTGATTGACAAGTGGTGTTGTTGACATTCTAATTATTTTTCTAGTTCTTCGTCTTCGTGGTGGCATGCAAATCTTTGTGAAGACTCTAACAGGAAAGACTATCACGTTGGAGGTTGAGTCGTCTGACACGATTGACAATGTGAAGGCGAAGATTCAAGATAAGGAGGGAATCCCTCCCGACCAGCAACGCCTGATCTTTGCCGGAAAGCAGTTGGAAGACGGGCGTACCTTGTCTGATTATAACATCCAGAAGGAGTCTACGCTTCACCTTGGTAAGTGTAAATTCATATGTTGGGCTGGATGAACATTGACAGAGTTGAATTAGTGCTGCGTCTTCGTGGTGGATGTTGAGACATGTAACGGTTCCGTCAAATTGATGAGATATGCGATGTGTTGAATGTATTAGCTCGGACCGCTCTGAAATTGATGTATGACATTAGTTTGTTCGTGTTTGATCCAAGCGTGTGTGAAGATAAGTGATTGTGGGAAAGTGATGTGATTTCAATTTCTCGGAAGCAGGCGTCTTTGTTTAGGGGACAAACCTTGGCAAGAGCGGGCCTGAGAGGAGGTCAATCAAATACAATCTAGATTAATTCACGGGAGCAAGATGAAATGGGATAGCACCAACCTTCACACGTGATTTGAATGCTGTCGTTCAACGCAGCGCGCCGACTTTTGCTTATAACAGACGGAAACACATTTCCGTTCACCGGAGCACTGGGCACTGATTAAGATTGGACCAGTCAGCATTTCCGAGGATCGGCCTGTTGTATATATCCGGACGACGACATTAGGGACCGTTGAATGGAGAGCTGTATAGGTGTCGGTGGGATGTATCGTGATGATCGTGCACATCACCATGCCGGACAGACAGGAAATCGGCACACTAGCCACATACAGGGTCGTACCATCGTATACAAGAGCCGGTAGCCAGTGGATTCCGTCTCTATAGCGCATTACTTACCGGTGTTTTCTGCAGGGTTGATGTTATACAGGAACCTCACAGGGTCTCTCAGACACACCGCGCGTCAAGATGATTGGTCATATTATAATGTAGATGCAATCCGAGTACCCAGTCCGTACCGAAATTTGTTCATTCTTGATCTGGGCCCAACTCTAGAGGCTGTGTGCGGCAACAAGGACTTCAGATAACCTAAATATCTCGTCCACGCTGGTACACAAGGATGATTTGCTTGTTGATTCCAAATTCCGTCATATACAAATCCAGGGCCGCAGTTGAACATATATCATATTTCCAAAGAAGGAAGCATCATGTGACTTGTATGTCGGGTTGCATCTTGGACCAGGACTTGAATCAAAACAGTTCCGCTGTGATCGGTAGGTTCACATTCGGGACGATCCCCGTCATTGCGACTCACCATGGACACAGATACCGACGGCGGTCAGAAAGAGAGAACAGCTCAGTTGTCACCACGTGATCGTACGAGCCCTCGGGGCTAGCGCTTCTCGGTGCTCTGAGCAATGCACGAACTGATTGCACGCACGTCTAGCCGCGCCAAGGAAGCCTACGCCTTTTCTGACCGCGACGACGCAGACTGACCGGTGTGTTGACAGAAGCGGAAAGAGGAGGCCTGTTCTGGACCGGCTGGGGTGACAGACCCAAGTTGTACGTGGACCGTTCAAACCGTGTAAACCGTTTGGGACAGTGCGAATCCGAGATTTTCGAGATCGGGTTCGTTTTACGTGATTTCACAGTCCCAGTGTGAAGAGGCCAGATGGCTCGTCCTTGGATCACATTCTCTGGGATCTGGCTATGCCCGGCGCGATGGAACCCTGTGCATCGTTTCTGAGTCGCCGGGTTTCTACTGCCGGCATCCGCCAAACATCTTCTCTGCGCAACCTCCCTTTTCTAATAAAAAGATGTCCTCCTTGCCCTTTTTCTTTGTGCATCCTATCCTCTTTCTCCTCTACTCTCACCTCCATAGATAGCCTACTCTAGAATGGCTCCCGTCGCTGTCTCCTCTCCCGAGTACAAGCCAAAGTTTGTCAAGCCCACAATCACCTCTTCTTATACCTCATCCGAGAATAAGGCCTATCTCGCACAGAGACCTCCTTGTACGTCTAATTGCTGCGGCCATTTCATCTTCTCCGTTATTGATTGTCGTCTTCCCAGCCTCTGTCCAAACCCTACCAGATCTCCTGACTTGGGCCGCAAAGTCATATGGCGACAAGTCGTTGACTTTTATCACCTCTCCTACCGCAGTTGAGACCAACGACATCGCTTGGCTCGAATCGGCCACCAAGGCTCTTGCTTATTCCTTCATCAAGTCCTTCAATGGTCCTTCTAACGAGGGTGTCTCTTCGGCCACCAACGCCCCAAAGCCTATTGTCATCGTCTACTTGTCGTCTCATCAGGACAACATGTTGGCAGTCTGGGCCGCTTTGCGCTCGGGATTCGTGCCCTGCCTCCTTCCCAATTTGACCGCGCAACTTGATCATCGTCGCGCGCACATCGAGCACCTAAACTCGTTGTTGACTTCCGCAAACACCAAGCCGGTTTGGTTGACACATCAGATCGGTGCCGGCCAATTGAACGAAAGTGGCGTCACCGGGTTGGACATCAAGTTCTTTGATGACTTGAAGAAGACTTCCGAGTCGAACGTCACCTCTGCCGGCGGCTTCCAGCTGGCTCCCGTGGATCCTAATTCTGAGGCTGTTCTCTTCCTTACCTCTGGATCTACCGGATTCTCCAAAGCCGTTGTTCATACTCATAAGACTATCCTGGCTGCTTGTCGCTCAAAGGGTGCTGCATACTCTTTGAACCAGCAGTCGACCCTCATGAACTGTACGTTTGTTTGCCAACTTATAATTTGAAACGGGTTTTTGATCAATATATGCAGGGGTCGCATTCGACCACGTAGCTGGATCTCTCGAAATGCACTTCACTCCCATGCTATACGGTGCTTCTCAAGTTCACGTCGATGCAGGTACCATCTTATCTGATCCTGTTCTGTTCCTCCGTCTGATCGACCGATACGTAAGTCTTCCCTGCGATCTGTACGACGTTTCAATTGTTGACATCGATCTTTACAAATATAGAAAATCACGATGACTTTCGCGCCCAACTTTTTGATTTCCAAGCTTTCCAAAGACCTCGTTTCGTCCAAGTTGGCTCATCTTCATGGAACCTTTGACCTGAGCTCCTTGAAGAGGATTAACAGCGGTGGTGAAGCCGTCGTTACTTCCACCGTAAAATCGTTCTTCGAGGCTTTGAACGTCGTCCGAGGTGGGGCTGACAAAGGAGAACTTATCATTGAATTCTCTGCTGGATTCGGAATGACCGAGACTTGGTTCGTAATACGCGCACTTCGAAAGTTCTTCTGCAAAGCTAAATTGTTCTATTTTTAGTGCTGGCTGTATCTACAGCGTCTACCGGGCCGCGATCTCTGCTCCTGCGAAGGCGCTTCCTTCTACCGAGTTTTTGCCGCTTGGACTGGCCAATCCGTCTGTAGAGATGCGAATTACATCCCCCGAGGATAATTCAAATGTTCTTCCTGATGGTCAGTCCGGCGAGCTTCAGATCCGCGGTTCCATGTTGTTCAGCAAATACTACAACAATTCCTCCGCTACCAAGGAAAGCTTTGTCGAAGGTGGTTGGTTCAGGACCGGTGATCTTGGCATCATAGAGAACGGGGAGTTGAGGTTGAGCGGAAGAATCAAGGATACCGTTATTGTTCACGGAGTGTCCTATGGTATTCCCGAGCTAGAGACTCACCTTCAGGGCAAAGAAGCCGAAGGGTTAATCGCTGATTCGTATCTCGTTGTTGCTCCTTTCAGGGCTGCGAACCAGGACACCGAGTCCTTCGTCGTTTTCTACGCCCCTGCCTTTGACTTTTATTCTCCAGGCGATTCGTCTCCTGACCTCGACTCTGAGATCGCTGCTCGTCTCCAGGCTGCCCATGCCTACATCAAGACCGTTTGCATCAAGATGGTCACCCTTCCTCCTTTCCAGATCATCCCTATCCCCATGGCTCAACTCTCGAAGGAGAAGTCGACTTTGGGCAAATTGAGCCGTGCGAAGTTGGTCAAACAATACCGAGAAGGGTTTTTCGATGAGCACTTGAACCGCGTTGATGCTCTCATCAAGTTGGTCCGAGCCAAGAAATTCGTAAAGGCAGAGGAAGGGTCCGCGGCGGCTACTGTTGTCAAGATCTTTGAAATGATCTTCTCTTTGGATGAAGGGACGGTTTCAGCTGAAGACAACTTTTTCGAGATGGGAGGAACCAGTATTGATGTCATCAGGTTCGATTTGCAGGCTTTTTGCATTGTGTTATGCGTTTTCTAATTTTGCTTTTCTTGATAGACTTAAACGTGAGGTCGAGACGGCTATGAACCTTCCCGACGAAATTCCGATTCTTCGCATTCTGTTGCATCCGACTCCGAACACCCTTGCGACTCTGATCCATAAAATCCTCAATCCGGCATCTATTGATCCCGCTGCATACGACCCCGTCGTCCCTCTCCAGACCACTGGTAAGAAGACGCCAATCTTCTTCGTCCACCCAGGTGTTGGAGAGGTTCTTATCTTCGTCAACCTGGCCAAGTACTTCTACAACGAGAGGCCGTTCTATGCTCTTCGTGCTCGAGGATTCGACAAGGGCCAAGCCGGCTTCCAGTCCATGTCCGAGATGGCTACCTGCTATGCCGACAACATCCAGCGAGTGCAACCAGAAGGTCCATATGCTCTTGCAGGGTACTCGTATGGCGGTGTTGTCGCCTTTGAAGTCGCCAAGCTTCTCGAGGCTAGAGGTAAATATCATGCTTGAATTCACAACTCGTCAGAGCCGATCTGATTATTACGATAGGGAATACGGTCAAGTTTGTCGGGCTGGTCAATATTCCTCCTAATATTGCCGATCGTATGCACGAGATCGACTACGTTTCCGGCATGCTCAACTTGTCATATTTCTTGAGTCTGATCTCGAAGACCGATGCGAGCGAGATGGCAGATCCTCTTCGCAAGCTTCCTACTAAGGAAGCGCAGCTGCAAGCTGTCTGGGATCTAGCCCCGCCGGAGAGGTTGCACGAGTTGCAGCTCACCATTCCGAAGTTGGACCACTGGGTTGGCATCGCTCGTAGTTTAATCGAGTGTGGCAAGGACTATGTTCCGAGTGGATCTGTTGGTAAGTCTGCTTACTTTTTTTACTTTTTTTTTACTTTTTTTTTGGCTCTGCGCAACACTCAGTTTCCCTGCTTTGGTTCACGTTCAATCTAATTTGCTTGTTTTTCCTTTGCGTCTGTAGACTCTCTTGACGTGTTCTACGCTATTCCCCTCAAAGGTACTAAAGCCGACTGGTTGAACAACCAGCTCATGCCCTGGAAGCAATACTGCCGCCGTGACCTCGAGGGCAAGGAGCAAGGATCCACCTTTACCGACGTGCCCGGCCAACACTACACACTTATGGATTTCGATCATGTGCCGTTCTTCCAGAAGATTTTAAGAGAGAGGTTGGAAGCTCGTGGACTTTAGATGGACTTTGATCTTGTCGTTTTTCTTTTTCAAATCCTGAAGCAGCTGTCATAACAAGTTCAATGTTTTTTTAATTCTCGTGTACAGTTGCCATTTGTTGTCCAATGTGTTTGAGGGTCTTCAAGTTCTGTGATGTTTGTACTTTGTACGCCAGAGGCCCCTTGAGATTACCAGACTACTTGGAATAAACTCCGTGTTTTTATTCTTTTGCGTGGGTTTAGCGTTTTGGTTCCGTGACTCGGATGTCGCTCGGATCTTCGGCTTTTTCAGATCGTAACACACCCTCGTTGAATTCTGTCTTTTATCCTACTTGCGGCTTTCTTGGACCTCGTTTCAAGTGTTATCTAAAATACTGGTGTCTAATCTTTGGATAGTATCCTATCTGGTACAATGAACCAGGTCGACTGGTGGTGAATGGAGGATCTTGAAGTACAGTCAACGATGGCAGCGTTCTGGTTGATTTCAACGTCCTCTACAACAACGCTTGTTGAACCAAACTGCTCATGGATGCGACGGAAAGACTTGTCAATCGAGCTTCAAGTTGCTAGTCCTGTCTAGATTGATTTCAACCTTTTGTTTTGTTTTGCTCTCAACCAAAACACGTCTGAGTCGACTACTGTTCTGCTCTCACTACACGCCGGCCGTGTGTTTTCACCATGAGAAACTTTGGCATTATATCACCACTACTACTACCACTCGTCACCTTCGTTTGTTCTGTGTCTTGTCTCTACATCACTAGGGAAAAAGGACAGTATGGCGGCTCGTCGTTGAATGATCTGGCTGCTGGCTATGGGGGCCGGCCCCCGAGTTATTATGGGGCTAGCAGCAGTAAGGCTCAGGCGTCTTCTGCAAAGTCTGTTATTGTCCAGTAAGTGCCGTCTAATATACTCGCTGGTGCCGTAACCGTTTTTTGCTCAATGCGGCTTTAGTGTGATAGTCGGCAATACATACCCATATACCATCGATAACTGGAAAAACGGTGTGTGCAATTGACGTTTGATACGAGTTGTGATGTGCATTTGAGCGAGTTTTGCCCTGCGTGATGTATAGATATTGGTTTAGCGTCTGCGCACGGGATTGATGGATTTGCGCTTAATGTTGGGAACGATGAGTGGCAGATGGAGAGGGTGGCGAGTGCGTATGCTGCTGCTGCTGTGCTCGGGACTGGGTTTAAGCTGTTTATGTCTTTTGATGTGTGTGTGGCGTGTTTGCTGTGTGAAAATGGGTCTGGCTAATTGGTGTGTGTTTCAGAGCAATGCCTTGCGCCTCTGTGGGGGATATGCAACGTCTGCAGAAGTATATTATGGATTACAAGTCGCATCCTAATCAGATGCTTGTTGGTGGCCATGTATTTGTGTCGACTTTTTCGGGTGAGGGGTGTAGGTTTGGTGCTGGGAGCCTCAATGATGGATGGGTAGCTACGCTCAAGTCGGCGTCTATGCCTCCTGTAGGCTTGTTTTGCTTTGTTGTTGTGTCAGTTGATGAGAGTTTGATCTTTCAGGTCTGGTTTGTTCCGTCATTTTTTGTTGATCCTGCGACGTTCCCGAGTCTTACAGTCATGGATGGGTATTTTACCGTGAGCAGAGAAACCGTCATGTCTCCGTGTGATCTGTTTGATTTCTGATTTCTCGGTTGTAGTGGAACGCCGGATGGCCAATGGGGAATTCTACCATCACCTTTGACGCGGATAAGGCTGTGATTTCTCAGCTAGGTGGCCGCTCGTACATGGCTCCGTGCTCACCCTGGTTCTTTACGGTACGTGTTTTTTTTCGGTCGGTGTTGTTCACCATGGTCAGTATGAATAAGGCGTTCTTTCACTTTGCTGAATAGCATTACGGCCCGAATACATATAACAAGAATTGGATATACAGAGCAGATGATTGGTTGTTCATTGAACGGTGGGAGTTGATGATCAAGAACAGGGATCGAATCGATAGCGTACAAGTGATCAGCTGGAGTATGATCTATTTCTCTTCTCGTTGTTTCGGAGGACTTGTGTTCACTGACATGTGATCCGAACAACTAAAGATGATTATGGCGAATCTCATTATATTGGCCCTATCGAAGGCGCCCAACCGATGTCACAATCGTGGGTCGACGGGTTCGATCATCAAGGTGACGATTCCATTCAATTCAGCATCTGGAACCCCCGTTTTTCGAACACATTTTTTACATTGTTCCAAGGTTGGCTAGAGCTTGAGGAATATTACATCTCTGCTTTCAAATCTGGCAGCTATCCATTCATCACTCGAGATAAGGTTTTTCTCTGGGCTCGGTTGTATCCTGCGGCTATGGACGCACCTGCGGATCTTGTAGGAAAACCATACAGGTGGGAATATGTATGTTTGTGCTACCCCGTCTTCTCAATGACCGCATGACCATCGGCTCCTTTTGCTTATCGACGCTATCCTTAGACGCAAGATTATCTTTGGGCTGTGGTGTTCTCAACTGGAGGTTCTGTCTCTGTAACGCTGAGCTGCGGAGGCTACTCTGAGACGACTAAAATCACTGGAGCCGGAGCTTTCAAGATCAAGATGACGTTCGCCAACAGCGCTTCTGGTGGACAAGTTTCTGCTGTGATGAAGAGGAACGGTGTCGCTGTGCTTGACTTTGTGCCTGCGAACTTCACGTTTGACAGGCATCCCAGCTTGTACAATTTCAACGCGTTCGTTGCTGGGTCTTGGTGACGTGTTGTTGGTCAAAAGACAAGAGGACCCTACCATAGTACTCTCTGGCAGTTTCCTACTTTGTGTTCGCGCGCTTTTGGTTCCTTGAGAATGAGAATGTTCTGGGCTGGATGCTTTTCGCGAGAGATGGGCCCCCTGGTTTTGGTTTGTGGTACAAATCATAGCCACAGATCAATCTATTCCAACGGTATCCGCGCTAACAAGTTTGATATACGCTCGCAGAGAAATTCCACAACGGATGCATGCATGCATGGAGCTTATAGAATCCAGGCTTCAGTGGCCTTGAATAGAAGGATGTACAGTCGACTCTCACCCTTCCGCCATGGTCGGAAGCTATGGGTTTTCAAGGAGTGTGGGGTTTCAAGAAGGTGTTAAAAATAGATTGCCGAAATTTAACTAAAAATTTCACGACGAATTACTTGGGGTATTTTTCTGTAGTAATGCGTTATTGTAACTTGAAGCTATTAACGAGAAATGTAGTCAGTTATATGAGTAGAAACAAGGGAACGAGACTCGTCCAAGCGCACTTGATGTCTGATGTAGTCGTATCCACCTCACACCACGCAGGCCCATCAGCAAGACGCATCGCCTGCAGCTGGTTAATATCGTGAGGAAAATGCATAAAATTTATTTTGTGCCTGTGACAATCGAAAATCAGCACCAGCCAATGAATTCGAGGGCGTTTGCATGACATGATATGTAACTAGTAGGTACTAAAAACATCATGCCAAAATGTATGGGTTTTGCCCGCAGGTGACTATGGGTTATTGGGTTTCAGAGAGTATGGGAAGCTATGGGTCGGAATTCCCCGCATACCAGCTTGGTAATATCAAAATCCTATGGAGTTTTAGAGAGTATGGGTAATAAGTGAGTGAGAGTCGACTGTAATACACATTTTGAAATACATGTTCGTTGTTGATATGGTACAATCAGACCCTGTTTAAAATTGCAAGTAGAATAGCCAGACTCTGAGTATGTTGGCATTAATTGCCGAAGATACGAAGATACAGGTAGTATTCTTTTTTTTTTTCGATCCTAGTTTATTGTCTGCCGGGGTATGTACCTATATCAAGACAACGTCTACGGTGTTTACTCAGTCTGTGTAATCTAACTACTGCACGTAAATTTTTCTCTGCAAATTTAGTAGTATTCATATGATCATAAGGAGAACAACATCTTGTCCAAAAATTACTGAGCGTCAGTCATACACGACTATCGCGGTCCGTATCGTCCCATCGGCCTCTACCTTCACCAAGCAAGACATCTGTCCAATCTCTCCTCGCGTCCTCAAACGAGTAACGCAGCCCACTACACCTGCCTTTGCACCACAAGTGTATGGTGGGCGCCTCGAGGAGCACCACGCGAAAGCCGCCAGCGCGTCGATGTTCGGTCTCTGCGAGGGATTTCGCACAGTCGATGAGGTCGTCTATGAAGTGGTCGTGGAACTGGTATGGGGTGCCGCAGTGAGCGCGGTATGGCGGGGGACATGGCTGCAAAAGGACACGTCTTATTGTGTCTGGGAAGAGGAGTTCAGACGTGGAGTTGTTGTCCTTGTTCACAGACTCCAAGCAGCATGCGTGGGCACTGAGGGAGTCGAGAAAGCCGCTCTCTGAATTGTACATGTCGGTGAGGGTGAGCTCCTCGAGCGCAGGTGCGAAGGTCCGCAAGTTTATC
The DNA here is from genome assembly GCA_003313825.1 of Sarcodon aspratus. Lineage (NCBI taxonomy): Eukaryota > Fungi > Basidiomycota > Agaricomycetes > Thelephorales > Thelephoraceae > Sarcodon > Sarcodon aspratus. The sequence goes on from QLOR01000741.1 coordinate 29,011, forward strand.
GGGGTTCCACAAGGTACGATTGGTACCAAGTCAATGTGGAAGCGCTTGAGGGCAGGGTATGTTTGAGTGGTAGCAAAGGAGGTATATGCAAATGTGACGGAGAGGTCAGTGAGGTTGGGCATGGAAAATGGAGGAAACGTTTCGCTGCTGGAATATGGTGTAATGATGAACAGGGTGAGGAGTGATGGTGAGGTGTGGTGCAGGACGCTGCGAGAAGCGGTGTGGAAGGAGCTTGGCTCTCGTTCTTCAACCAACAGCTCGTCATCCGACTCGGAGTCGACCTCCTCGTCGACGACTTCTTGAATCTTATACTTCTCGTTTTGATCTGAATCGATCGCTATCAGTTCGTAATTCACAGCGATTTCCCTCAATATGAGGTCCATCCGCTGCTTTTGCTTCTGCGCCTCTTTCCTGCCGAGCCCAGACACAAACAGATGTCTGATATTTCCTGCGGTAGCAGCACGGCGATCAGGAAACCTTTCCAGCATGGCTGCGAATTGGATTATTTGGAACGTGCCGCATAGCGACACCGCCTCGAAACGGACTGAATCCACTATATCGCCCAGCAATTTCGACGTGAGGGCCAAAGAGCGGCCAGTGGCACCATCGTCGAAAGACGCCAAGGCAAGGATTTTGTACAGGAGCTCAACGGGGAGTCTATCCATCGCGCAGATCGTGGTGGTGCTGATCAGTCCTCGACGACCTTGTAAGAGACAAGCAGACCAAGCGGGCTTTATTTCAAAATGGTTGCTGTGGATCAGTGGACTGGATTGACTTACCAGGAAGTCAGTTCGAAAAGAACCTTATAATCAAGGACAGTGTCTGCGATAATGCTACTTGTGGACGTACTTATGTATGAGCCGTGTAAAGGCAAGAGACAGGGTCGAACATGAGGGTGTGTACCACGCGTTTATCTGCACTGCGCCTCGCCCACTAAACACTGAATGCACGACTAGATCGTCTAGATGTCGAATTTGGGAGGGAAACCGAAGCTGGTACCTGAGCTTCAACGCGTTGCGGCGTTTCTGCGGCTGGGTCTGGGTGATGTGTTGCTGGTCAAGGACAAAAAAACAGTACTCTATTATCTGACGGTTCTTAGTTTGCGTTTGCGCTTTTGGTTCTTTGAATGAGGCTGTTTTACTAGGCTAGATGCTTTTGTGAGAGATCTATGTACCTTGGTTTTGGCTTCAAGTGGTACTAGTCATAGACGTAGCGTAGCAATCCATTCCAAGTATCCACACGAACAGGTTTGATACAGAGGAATTCCACAACAATTACTTCCGACTTGAGAGTTTTTGTGAAATGAATGTCTTCACGGAGCTTAAAAATTCAGGCTCGAGTGGACATGAATACAAGGATGTAATAAACATGCTGAAAGACACGTTCGTTGTTGATACTATGCCACAAGCAGACCCCGTTTGCGGTTGTGCGTGAAATAGCCAGAGTATGTTAGTAAACAGAATGGCTGAGTGACTTTCTTATGGAAAGGACGAAATTCCGTTGAATGCGAGCGCGGGGTTGTGTTCACATCATGAGGAAAACAACATTGTGTCCAAAATATTACTGAGTACTTACATGCAATATGTCATGAAGAGTCAGATACGAGAAGCCTGAGGGTGATTGACCCCGAAGAGTATGCATCGGCGTGTGCACAAATATGTACTTGATAGCAGGGAAGTACCACTTTTCAAACGAGGATCACCTAGCGAGTCATTAGTAACAATAATAAATTCAGCATCACACACTACTATCACGGACCGTATTATTAGCATCACCCCATTGGCCTCGGCCCTCACCAAGCAGAACATCCGTCCAATCTCTCCTCGCATCCTCAAACGAGTAACACAGCCCACTACATCTACCTTCGTTCCACAAGTATACGCTGGGCTCCTCGAGGAGCACTACGCGGAATCCACCAGCGCGTCGATATTCGGCCTCGGCGGGGGATTTCGCACAGTCGAAGAGGTCGTTTATGAAGTCGTGGTAGAATTGGCCTGAGGTGTCGCGGCCATCGATGTATAGCGGGGCACATGGTTGCAAAAGGACACGCTTCATTGTGTCTGGGAAGAGGAGTTCAGACGTAGAGGAGTTGCCTTTGTTTCCAGACTCCATACAGCGTGCGTGGGCACTGAGGGAGTCGAGAAAGTCCGAGTCAGTGTCTGAATTGTGCATGTCGGTGAGGAGGAGCTCCTCGAGCGCAGGTGCGAAGGCCCGCAATTTGATCCGAGTTCCACAAGGTGCGATCGGTACTACGTCAATGTGAAAGCGCTTGAGGGCGGGGAATGTTTGTGCGGTAGCAAAGGAGCCATATGCAGATGTGATGGAAAGGTCAGTGAGGTTGGGCATGTAAAATGAAGGGAAAGTTCTCTCCCTGATATATGGTGTAATGATGAACAGGGTGCGGAGTGATGGTGAGGTGTACTGCAGGACGTTGTGAGAAGCGGTGTGGAAGAAGCTTGGCTTTTGTTCTTTAACCGACAGCTTATCCTCCGAGTCGATCTGCTCGTCGACGACCTCTTCAATTTTATGCTTCTCATTTTGATCTGAATCAATCGCTATCAGATTATGATCCACAGCGATTTCCCTCATTTTGAGGTCCATCCGCTGCTTGTGCTTCTGCGCTACTTTCCTGCTAAGCGCAGACACAAATAGATGTCTGACATTGCCTGCGGTAGCGGCACGGCGATCAGGAAAGCTTTCCAGCATGGCTGCGAATTGAATTATTTGGAACGTGCCGTAAAGCGGCAACCGTCTCAAAACGGACTGAATCCACGATATTGCCCAGCAATTTCGACGTGAGAGCCAGAGAGCGGCCAGTGGCACCATCGTCGAAAGACGCCAAGGCGAGGATTTTGTACAGGAGCTCAGCAGGGAGTTGATCCATCGTTATGTAGGTGCATATGTTTGAGTGTGTGCGGGCCAGTAGGCTTCTTCGATATAACGCGAAAGACAAAGGGCTTCTGTATGGAAAATTCCGAGTCAGACTCCTTTGACGTCACGGTGTGCGTACCACCCGTTTATCTGCTCTGCATGTCGCGCACTACGCGACTTGTTTATGTTGTGTCAGATCCGGGAGGAGAACCGATATTAATGGTGCAGAGTTTGGACTTGGGACTTATCGCGGGTCACAACGCAAGGGTAAGAATTTGGGGAATTGACTTGACGTTCGACGATGTACTGTCACAAGTATATACATGTACGTAGCCATAGGGTGAATAGAGCCTTTCCTTCATTCCATTGCGAATGAGCAATCAACGACCAACCGTTCGTACAAGACCATTCGTACAGAGAAAAAAGAGAACATAGGGGAGAAAGAGATGAAAAGAAAAAGAACTTCTGGAGGGACTATTGCCATGAAGTGAGAGCGAGCGTTGAGTAGTTGACTTCCAACAAAACCGAAACCATCTCCCACGACCCACCAACACGGCGTTCAGTCCTAAATCTCCAGGCCAACGAGTACATATGCAGGATCGACCGGGAAAGGTGGCTTGGTCACAACGGTTGCTCCGACATACATGAGGGAGTGAAGGAGGTCGCCAAGACCAGGGGACGATTTTTCGAGTGCAATCACGAGTGCTGTACATTCAAGCCGTTCATCAGCCAAATCCAAAAGAGCGACAACGCTGTTAAGATATACGATACTTTAGCAATACTCGAGTATACACAAAACTGATATATCTTACCTCTCTCTGAGATTGACGTTTGCGGAGTTCTTTCCATCAACGTACAGAGTCCTTGGCTTACCAGGCAATTCGAGAACGACGCCATCAAAGACGGTTCCAAGAGTCGGTGCGGATACTGACACGCCCTTGGCATGAGGTAGAGCACTGAGACCACTGCGCGGGAAGAGCGTGGTAAGGAAATCTAACGTCGACTTGGATTGCTTGGCACTAATTGCAGAAACACTGCCCTGACCCTCGCGAGACTCTTCTGGAGTCATAGGAGGTGTGGCAAGGCCAGTGTGCTGGCCATTCTTTGGCTTAATAGCTTGTGGAGCAGCTGCGACAGCTGGGGAAGGCAAACGGAACTGGTCAAATGTATCAAAAGAGGACTGAACCAGTTCAGGAGGGGGGGTAGGAGGATATACAAGCGGTTTTCTGAAGTATTCTTGTTCAAGAGAGGAAGGCAAAGACGAGCTGTCGGATGAAGGGGAAGGGTATACAGGCGCCCGGGTGTCTGTCACCCACTCGGACGACCCTCTATCTGGAGGGCATTTTGACGTAGGGACGTCAAAAGCGCCACTGGAAAAAAATGGACATGAGGTATGATCGAAACTATGAACTAAGGGAAAACATGCCTGAGGTCCGCCAGAGAAGGTGGTAGAGTAATAGTATAGATCGTTGTTGCCCTGCATGTGGCAAACAGCGACTACGCGAGGGGAGATGTCAGTAGAGAAAGCCCCATCCCCAACGGTTTGACGACCGTTGCTGCAAAAAAAGGCCAATGTAAAAATCATATTTTCTAAAAAAGAAATTGAATTTCTTACGCGGGGCAGATACTAGATTGCTGTTTTCTGATATTTGACATATTCGAATTCGACATGAGGTGCCAACTTAGAAGATGGAAGGTTGAGGGTTGTACTGATTGGTGTGAAGATGAGCGGGTCCGCGAAGTCACGAGGCGGGGTGATGATGGTTTCTGACAAAGACGCACTGTGGCGCTGTTCCTCATACCAGCCCCATTTTTGATACTCAGATAAATAGCATATTTGAATGGCGCTCTAAAGTGCAGTGGCTGGCAGGACTGGGCCTAGACAGTCCACGAATGGGAACAGTTCCCCGTTTTAGTCTGTTTATCACACTGGTACAAACAAAAAGTCTTGTATACGCGTATCGGCCATCGTCGACCTCGAAAACTAAAACGTAAGTTACTCCTAGACTCTTTCTGCTATTCTGTATCGACAGACATCGTTTTGTCGAACATATCGACCAAAATTTGACCCCAAAGGTGTCTGTCGACAGATGGATTACTTCTTATCTATTGGATTGATCACTCACTACTATCCACAGTAACTTCCAGATACTATAAAAATGGCTGACGCAGGAGGTCGAGGACGTGGTGGATTCGGTCGTGGTCGTGGTGACCGTGGACGAGGCCGTAGAGGTCCCCGTCGCGGTGGACGCAAAGATGAAGAGAAGGAGTGGTATGTTCATAATGAGATATCTCTCAATCAAGGCCTTCCATGACTCTGCGTGTGTAGGCAACCTGTTACCAAGCTCGGTCGTCTCGTGAAAGATGGAAAGATCAAATCCATGGAAGAGATCTATCTCTTCTCTCTCCCTGTCAAAGAATACCAGATCGTCGACAATTTCCTCCCCAAACTCAAAGACGAGGTCATGAAAATTATGCCCGTACAGAAACAAACTCGTGCCGGCCAGCGTACCCGGTTCAAGGCCTTCGTTGCTATCGGAGACTTTGATGGACACGTCGGGCTTGGAGTCAAATGTGCTAAAGAAGTCGCAACAGCCATCCGAGGTGCCATTATCCTTGCCAAACTTTCCGTCATTCCTGTTCGAAGAGGATACTGGGGTGCCCAGCTCGGTGAGCCGCATACTGTGCCGTCGAAAGTCAGCGGAAAGGTTGGATCAGTCATGTGCCGTCTCATTCCCGCCCCTCGAGGAACGGGTATTGTCGCTGCTCCTGCATCAAAACGGCTGCTTCAGCTTGCTGGCGTGCAGGACTGTTACACACAGTCAAAAGGGTCGACTGCGACAATGGGCAATTTCTTAAAGGCTACTTTTGCCGCTGTGAGTTCCATCGTTTAAATGAATAATAATATCCTTGCTGATTGTTCAATCCAGCTGACGTTGACGTATGGCTTCCTCACACCGGATCTTTGGAGAGAGATACCATTGTCGAAGGTTCCTTACGATGAGCATAGTGCTCACCTGCAACTTGCCGCGAGTAAGAAGCAGGTGTACTAAGTTGTACGACATAGTGTGTTTACTCTCTTGTTGTACTTCTTTCAAAATATGGCATGCATTACAGTTACGATCCCCCGAGTTTGTGCCTGTGCAATTGCACTCATAAGTATTGATAATTAATTATGCATGTTTGTGTCGAGGAAACAGGTATGATTATTATACTCGGGTATATACTGAACGGTAAGAATTAGTAACAGTGTGTAGAATCGAGACGTCTAGTCCTTCTTGCTCGACGAGACACCAGTGCCGTGCCGATTAGAAGGCTCACATATAAATCCACCAGCACCATTGAATCAATAACGCGATCTCCTTTCTTTATCCCGACGCTGCTTTTCGACCAGGATAAAGGTCAAGATAATATCGTCCAGAATCTCCATGCCCCTGGGAGTAATCTCAAGGTACGCTTTGCGTTTATTGAAAACTTTGTTCTTGCGGTGGAACTTGGCAATCACAGTCTTGGAACCATCATCTAACAACAACTAAACGCAAAGTAGACAATTTCCGGTGTCAGAAACCAGGGACAATAGTAAGAGGCTTGCTGGGAAGACATACTTTAGGATTTGATAGACCTGTGAATCCCAAATTCCACTCGTAATTTACGCCGCGAATAGTGAAGAGGTACGAACTTGAGGGATAAATATGGATTGAGACCCGTGAACACGAATTGTGGGAGACGCATACCCTTTCAGGGGACCAACCCCAGAAAGCAGCTGGCTTCCGGTCCACACGTGCCCTTTAAAGACGACGCGATGGGACGTAAAATGATGCCAATGAATCCTAGCTATTTCGTCCGAGTCGATCATGGCAGCACCGCCATCCGTGTAGCCATCCGTGTAATCATCCCCAGGAAACTGGTCCAAGGAGATACTCGACTCGGACTCTTCGTATTTAAACGGATCCAGGGGCTCGCTCGTGTAGTCGCAAGGCAAAAATCTACGGACTGTGGTGGTTTTCCGGGCGATTTTGCGTGGGGTGTCGATGCGGAAGACGGGCTGTTGGATGTCTGCTTGGACGAGGAGAGTTCGGAGGGGAGAGTTCCTTGTGAATATGAGGATGGTGTTGTTGTCCATGGTGCAGGCAGAGAACCATCCCGTTGTCCCATGGCGAGGCTGTTTTATACTCTCAGTAGTGCATGCATGAGCCGGTTTCGGAAATTCAGAATAACCAGCACAGGTTGATGGTCGAGATCAATCAAGGGAAGCGCATTATTGGAATCAGCTGACACCAATGAAGTTGTTAGCACAGTATCCAAGCCGCGCAGGGCCTTTTTCTCTCGTAACAGTCCGGTAATTGCAATTTGAAATGCACCCGTAATAGCGCTTCTCTGTGTGTTCCTCACAGCTTCCCCACTCCAAGTCCGAAACTCTCTTCATTGAAGTTCATTCACAAGTAAATCCATTGCGAGTCCTCATAGAGATCTACTCATCATTGATTCGGGAGTAGTAACCAGCAGTAACCAGCAACCTAAAGCAGTCGAGTTCAAACATGCTGTTGGCTTGTAACAGATCACAATGAACGAGATGAGTGCTGTTCGGTGGAGGTCCTTCATCAGGGCCAGAAACAGGTCACTAACCGCCCCGTGAAAAGGCTAGTCCGGTCTATCGGCGTTTTATACCATGACAATTCGACTACGAGAACAATATGCCCTTTTCCATCCACTTTCGTGAGGATTGGTGCCTGGTAGGCTGTACTACTACGTGGCTATTAGCTTGAAAAGAACGTCTGATGTTCGCTCGTCCAATACTTCCGGTGGATTCTCCCGATAAATGTCAACACCATTCAAGTACTATTAGGTACAGCATGCTACCGAACAAGAGCACGACTCTTTTATGAGAGTCTCGCCATAGGTATAACCTGTCACGAGGACTGCAGAACCCTGGTAGGGATTCAGTTGAACACGACTTTGGCAAGAGTCTCTTCATATAACCTGCTACATGGACAGCAGAGCACTTGGTAAGCACCTAAATAATGTTTCACCGAAACCAACTGAGTGATTCGGCATGCGGTAGCTTCGCATCTTCCTGGTTGCCAAACCTCATGGGGATGGCTTAGAGTTAGGCGCCAGTAACCAATGTTCCAGGAATCCATCTGATTACACTGGCACTCGTGACAAGGCCAGGTGGGTCGCCTTTAGTCACCGAGGGCGATCAGGCCAAAGTTTTAGCGAATTCATCTGAGGTTTATTGTAAATCGACTGATTTATTCATCAATCGACCCCACAGGAAACGAGACTTTGTAAACACCGGACAAGAGCTCGGTACAGTGATTTGGCACGGGGGCCGTGATTCTGTAACACCGATAGCGCTACGGTGGTCGACGAACTCAGAGCAGAGTCGAGCTGAGTCCTAGGATTGCAGAGACGTCCATATTAGTTCGTATGCACAGGACATTCATCCAGATAACGACCAATCGAACTGGCCATCTTCTTGATGGGCGCTAATGTCTCCTATCATGGTCTCATGAAAACCATCATAAGAAGATAACGCCAGAGAACACATATTCCGATCAGCATGGAACACACAGTCCAATATATCCATGAAACAACAGAAAATATTCGCATACAACATACAGCGCTAGATCCTAAGATCAGTTTGCCTCAGAAAAGCGGGTAACATACGACTGCAAGTTTTAAAATCTTACCGAGGATTGATGACATATTTGTTCAGAGAATACGCAGCCGTAAACCCTGGATGATATCGCGCAGACGCAAAAATGCTCCCAACCTGAATCCACAGTTAGGGTTGATCGTCAACATTGAACATATCGCAGTTTGCAATGATGATGAAGCTGTGTGATTGGCAGAAGCTGTCCATGCCAGCGGAATATCTCGCTCCTTGAATGGAAATACTTCCTGCCACGTGATGAAACGCGTCCCATGTTCTGAAATTGCATCACTGCCCCCCACTGAGCGCCAGCCTCAAGTTGACACCTGTGTAGTTGACCTGTCCATTATTGGACTTCTTGATAGTCGAGGATGATACTCGCACATATTAACCAAAGCGGTTCAATCAACTGTGTAAGTTCATTGACCCATCTTCGATACCCTTGTTCTATATTTTATTGACAACCCCATTGTTTTGCTCCTTTAGTCTCATTAGTGTTGACCACGTAAATGCAGGAGTGAGTCTCCTACAGTCGCCCATTGTTGATCACCAGATACTGCTATTGTTGTGCGTGTTGCCAAAGTTTAGTTGGAAAACTCGAAGAAGGGGACCATGATGGAAACTAGTATGCCCGTAAAGAAACCCGACTTGACGCGTTCGTTATTATCACAGACTTCGATGGACCACGTCAGCCTCAGACTTTGTAACCGTGTTGTAATGGCCATTTTTTCCTTGCCAGGTTTTCCGTCGTCAAGGTTTGAAAAGAATACTCAGGCGCTCAGTGCCGTCGCACAAATGTCGTCGAATGGTCAGCGGGCACATTTGGATCAATCATGTGTCATCTCCCTCGCTACTCAAACGGCTGCTGGCATGTTAGCGTTTAACATGCGCATTCAAGGAATCTGCAGCAACGGTTGCAAACTTCCTGATGAAGGTTTTTTTGCAACTGTGAGTCATTAATTTTTCTTTCTTTTTGATTGTTCAATCTAGTTGTCTTCGAGGTATGGCTCCCGCGTGCAGAGAGTCTTTGGAGAGGGCTTTTATTGCAGAAAGTCCTCTACGATGAGCACACCTGCAACTTGCCGCAAGCAAGAGTGTATCAGGTACTACGATATTGTCTATTTGGGCTTGCTATTCTTTATGGAACATCTTGATCAAACTGTTTTGCGAGGATTGTCCGAGCCTAAGTCTGTGCAGTGGCATTCTCATGAGTGTCGAGAACTCCATCTGTTTTTCATAAACGGAACAGGGATAGATACATATCGAGTCGATGAAGGAACCTGGATCATCTCCTACTCTCATCTCTTCGCAACGGTGAAGCTTGCACACACACCCTGCAACACAATCTGATCATTGATGCATTTATCTTTTTCTATCCCTACGCGTCTTTTCCACGATAATAAACGTTAGGATAACGTGGTCCAAAATATCCATGCCTCTGGGGGTAATCTCGAGGTACGCTTTGCGTTTATTGAAAGGGTTGGGCTGAGCGTGGAACTGGGCTATTACTGTCTCTGAACCATCATCTAATATCAACTAGGTGAAGACAAAATTGACACAGGGTTAGATTATAGGTAGAAAGTTTGTTGCAGGACATACTTTAGGAGGATTCGTGCCTAGGCCCATGTCCCACTTAAACTTCATGTTGTTAACTGTAAAGTTGAATGAGCTAGCGATGGAATGGGGAAGTCGTAAATACGATGATTATATAGTGGTAGAACGACATACCGATTCAACGGACCGACTCTAGGAAGTAGCTGACTTCTGGTCCATATACGACCTTGAAAGATAACCCGATGAGGCCCAAAAAGATGCCAATATATTCTAGCTAATTCATCATCATTCGAGTCAAGACCTGTCTCCCTCGGGTTGTAGTATTCCAAGGAGCTGTCTAACTTGAAATCGGAATCATCGTCTTTGAACGGATCAGGCAGCTTACTGTTTTCAGGTAGCTCACTGCTGTTTTCAGGCGGCTCACCGTTTCCAAGCAGCTCACTGTTTTCTTCGCCGGGTGTGATTTTACGGATCACGGTCTTCGGCCGGAATACCTTGCGTGGAGTTTCGATGCGGAAAATGGGCTGATTTGTGTCTTCTCTGACGAGGACAGTCCGGAGAGGAGAGTTTTCGGTGAGTGTAAAGTTGATCGAAGTCATGATTCCTAGGATCCCCGGGCTGTGCCCAACATGCTTTGGCACGGGTCTGTTTATACTAGTAGTCAGTAAAGGCACCGATGTCAATGCATTGATCCGGGCAGCACTGGTGGTGGCTGCTCAGCCGAGTCAAGTGGAACATGCGTCTATATACTAGTTTGACAGGTTCTAGCACAATCAAGTCCTGGGCTGTTGTCTAGTGCAGTATATCTATTCCCTGTCATCAAATCTGGGCGCACCATTCATATCGTCGTCTTTCGCTTACGGCCGCTTTTCCCCTTGTGCTTGATTTGAGAAACCGTTCAATGAGCACGGTGGCGGACCAGTGTCCAATTTTGTTCCAGCGGTGGTCACTGGTCCAACTTGAATGAAGTGCAGGAGTGAGTCTCTTACAGTCGCCTATTTCCGATCACCAGATACTACTATCACTGTGCGTGTAATCGACGTATGATCTGAAAACTCAAAGACGGGGGCCATACTAGTTTCCATGCTCGTAAAGAAACCCGACTCGATGCGTTCGTTACGATCTCAGGCTTCGATGGACCACGTCAGCCTCAGACTTTGTAACCTTGTGTCAAAGAAGTTGTAATGGCCATTCGAGGCGCAAATTATCCTCGTCAGGTTTGCCATCGTCGAGGTTTGAAAAGAATACTAATGCGCTAACGCCATTCGGTGAACCTCACACAAGTGTCATCTCCCTCGCTGTTGGCGCGTTTGTTCAGCGTTGTGCGGATTCCTTGAATCCGCAGCAAACCATTGCAAACTTCCTGATCAAGGTTTTTGAATATGGCATCTTGATCATGATCCAAGCCTGTGTCTGCGCAGTTGTATTCTCATGAATGTTGAGAACCCCATCTATTTTTCATCAACGGAACAGGGACGGCACCCAGATAGATATCCTGCTGATGAAGAAACCTGGATTACCCCCTATTCTCATGGTAAAGCTCGCACGCACACCCTGCAACACCATCTAAGAACGATGCGCTCGTTTTTCTCTGTCCCTACGCTTCTTTTCCACAAAGACAAACGTCAGAATAATGTGGTCCAAAATCTCCATGCCTCTGGGGGTAATCTCGAGGTACGCTTTGCGTTTATTGAAAATGCGGTTCCGACGGTGGAACTGGGCGATTACCGTATTTGAGCCATCATCTGATATCAGCTAGGTGAATGCGAAATTGACACAGCGTGAGACTATGGGTAGAAAATAGGTTGCAGGACATACTTTAGGAGGACTCGTGCCTAGGCCCATGTCCCACTTGAACTCCACGTTGTTAGCTGTAAAACTGAATGAGCTAGCGATGGAATGGGGACGTCATAAATACGATGATTATATAGGGTAGAACGACATACCGTTTCAACATACCAGCTTTAGGAAGTAGCTGACTTCTGGTCCATACACGACCTTGAAAGACAACCCGATCAGACCCAAGAGGATGCCAATGGATTCTGGCGAATTCATCATCATTCAATTCAAGATCGGTCTCCTTCTGGTCTTCCAAGTCATCCTTGGACAACTCCAAGGAGCCATCCGAATCGGAGCCATCGTCCTTGAACGGATCGGGCAGCTCGCTGTTATCTTCGCAGGGTATGATTTTACGGATTACGGTAGTCTGCCGGATTATTTTGCGTGGAGTCTCGATGAGGAAGGTGGGTTGATGGGTGTCTTCTCTGACGAGGACAGTCCGGAGAGAAGAGTTTCGAGTGAGTATAAAGTTTGTCGTGGTCATGTTTCCTGTCGGAACGTCCCCCCATCAACCTTCACGAGTCTGTTTATAATGTCGTGAAGGCGCTCAGCGCCGAAATCATATCGATCCATCGATTTGCACAGCACTGACGAGTCCGGGAATATGCGAAGTGTAACTTGAATGTGACAGGTTCTATTAGCTATGTCATGGGATATTATCTGGGCGCACCCGTCCGGTGCGAATACGACTTGGTTATAAGATATAGTTCTGCTTATGGTTTGACATTTGCGGGCATTGCCGGATCTGCATCAGGAAGAGGCGGCAGCGCCTGCCGGCGGAACGTGCGGCACTTGAAATGGCCAAAAAGTGCTTCGCGGCAACGTTTGCAAGTTCAATCGTGCCTTGTTGCCCGCACAGTGGGAGGTTCAACATCTTTGCACAGGAACTTGACGTACAGTAGGCGTACCGGCTGAGCATCCGTGTTATTGACCTCCGTTGCTGGGGTTTCCGAATGATGTTCGCACACCTTCTCACTCCAAAATGCGCTGAACTGGTAAATGCCATGTGTGAGTCCTCCTCACTACCCGCTATACTCTTGCTAAAAGTTCTGGCATCCCGGTTTGAAGAGGATACTGGGATGCTCAGCCAGATGGGCCTCACATACTGTGCTGTCGAAAGTCACCGGAAAAGTGACGTCTAATTCCCACCCACGAGGAACAGGATCCCGCATTGAAACTACTGCTTCAACGGCTACAGGGTTAACTGCAATAACATATGACTTCCTGAAGGCTCCATTTGCAACTGTGAATTTGAATCAGGTTCGTTTTTTTTGACTGTTCAACCGTGTATATTGTTTCATCGACGAGACAGGCACCACACTCGGACACATTACGTGCTATCAAGAACTACGAGTAAGAATCCAGGGGTATCGTCTACCAACTGTATCATTTGATCAATGATGCCATCGCCGTCTTTCTCTGTCCCTACGCTTTCTTTCCACGAAAACAAAGGTCAATATGACGTGATCTAAAATCATCATGCCTGAAGGGGTGATCTCGAGATACGCATTGCGTTTGTCGACAAGTTTTCTGTTACGGTGGAACCTGGCGATTACAGTATCTGAACCGTCATCTAATATTAACTTGCGAAAAGTTCAGCGATCATATCAGGGATAGAAGGTTTTTTTTTAGAAGACTTGCTTCGGGAGGTGATTTTCCTAGGAACCCCAAGTTCCACTTGTACTTTACGCCGCGAGCTGTGAAGTTGTACGAGCTGATAATATATAGAATCGAGACGTCGTGAATATGATGTTTGCACGGTTGTATGAATACATACCCTCTCACTAGGGCGTCACTCTGGAGGAGCTGTTTTCTGGTCCACATACGTCCCTCGAAGACCATCCGGGTGGAAGCAAAGTGATGCCAATGGATTCTAGCCATTTCATCATTCTTTATAGCAAGATCGACCTCCCCGCAACCTTCCTCGTCACCGTCGTCGTTTCTAGACAACTCCAAAGAGACTTCCGAGTCAAAGACATCATCGTTGGATGGGTCCGGTGGATCCATGTCGTCGCAGGGTACGATCCTACGAATAACTGTAGTCTTACGGATCATTTTGCGAGGAGTATCGATCCGGAATACGGGCTGCTTGGTGGATTCATTTACGAGGGTAGTTCTGAGGGGAGAGTTTCGGGTAAGGACAAGGTTTGTGCTCATAATTGTTGTTGAGAAAGACCTAAGGTCTGTGGATATATATACTAGTCCTAATGTCGGTGGGTCCGGGAGGGCGCCAGTGCTGATCTGATGCCAGTAGTACCGTACAGTCTTGCACAGCGCTCAGTGGACAAGGATGTCAAAAGTATAGCCTCTCGTACAATTCAGTCCCGAACCAGCCGGGTCTTATCTCATACCTGTCATCCAATAAGAACGCACCGCCAGATGATCACACAGTTCTCCGGTGTACTACTATAGTGGTTCATTTTCGACGAACATGTGCGATTCTCTCGGCATGGCATCCGAATGAACCGATTTTGAAGCATCCGAGCACGTTTGCGCCGCCCAAAACCCGCAATGCCGAGAAACTTACGACCAGTCAGGAAGTAGAATTACCCAAAATGGGCGAAAACAAAAACAGTGGACTAACCTTGTATATACACCTGCTGATCAGGGTTTGCTAATATTACAATGAACGTGCATTGCGGGGTTAATTTATTACCCCTATCGATCTACTTTCTGCTACTACATCCACGCGGTGCTTGGAATCTTTCGGGGCCCCGTAAGCCGATGGGTTTCCGGTTGCTCTTTTTGCTCACTAAGTATACCGGGTGATATTTCTTCTAAATTCAGTCCTTTTATTTACTAATGTACGCGTCAGCTCTTGGCCGCCCTCAATCTTTTACCGATCCAAATCTGGGAGCTCGAGTTCCATAAATCATCTTACCTCGATAGGTGCCAATCGGTCTCTCATTTACGAGCCTCTATCGCAAGATTTCGGAACTCATCTCCTAATCGCAAAAATTACTATATCGCTTTCTCAGAGGCAGACGATCTGGCTAAGATACAGGGGCTAGTCCTGCGGCCACGATCTTTGTTCTCAATAGGATTTATTTTCGTATTGCGAATCTACCGCCAATTTATATGGTGTTCACGGGCAGAATGTTCATTTACGGTCCGTGCGGTCCGAATCCTGGCGTTCATGTGGAGTGAATTGGTCGCATAAGATGCTCATGAGAATAACAATGATATTTACGAGCCAACTTGAACTACCTGTGCGGCCAGGACCAAAGTCTCACCGTACCTCACCCCACTTATAGTCAAAGCCTCGGAGGCAGATCCATAAATTGATCTCAGCGGCGCATCTGACTTCAAAACGATCGTATGACAACTCACGTGCTTGTTGACCCTCCATTTCCGACTTGATGACCATGGGTTTTTTTGACTCTCTTTACGATACGCTTACGAGGCTTTTCTGTGGAACACCCTCGCAACAAGGAGAACATCCAACTCCACAAAAACCTCCCCCGTCCCAGTACTCTCCATCCCAGCAGCAACAGCAGCCTCAATACCCACCACCGCAGAGGCCTCACAGTCAACCTTTGGGGCACCATGTTTCGAATGGACAAAGCTATGGCCGTCCTCATAGCCAGTCGCCACCTTTAAAACCATACCATGGCGAACAACCTCCAACCAGGCCAGATCGGCCATCGCAGCCTCACTATCGTCCCGTGAGTATCGGAACATTTTTCAATTCAAATTATTATTGCTATACATGTCAGCCCAGCACATGAATCAAATTAATCAGCAGGATGAGTATTATATGTCCTTGCGGACAAGGGCAAATATGGAGGGGGACCAAATGGCTAAATGTTTCGAAGAAAGCCACGAAGCATACGCACGCAAAGACGGCGCTCGGGCCAAAGAACTATCTAATCAAGGCAAGGAACACAAGCGGAGAATGGAGGAACTGAACTCGCAAGCCAGCGAATGGATATTTACGAGTGAGTTGCAAAAAACACGTGTTTGCCTCGTTTTATGGCCTAGGCTCATTCAAAATGAAATTATGCGTAGAAAACAACGAGGTGAATCTTGCCATCTTCATTGTCGTTTGTTCGCTCTGTTGATCTTTTTTATTTATTTCTGTTCCCTTGCTATATACAGGATAGTAGACCTGGCGAGATCGACCTACATGGGCTGTATGTCAAGGAAGCCTTAACTTATACTGACCGGGCTATTGAAGAAGCTAAGCGACGCGGGGAATCACACATCAATTTAATCGTAGGCTCGTATACATATCGTACCGTATACATCCGAGAAGACTCTCAACATTCTTCGTTGCTAGGGAAAGGACTCCACTCTTCCGGCGGAATAGCTAAACTCAAACCGGCTATCGAAGAATTGATGCAAAAGTACCATCATTTGCTTTTGCATCCTGTTCCTGTTCAAGCGAGATGCTAATTTTACCAACAAATTGTTCCTAGACATCAACTATTGGCTGAATTGGATCCAGACAATACTGGAGTACTTATCGTTCAATTGACCGGCCAGAGCACTGGCAGAGGCCACGTAATCGACGCCAACGAGGTATCAAGACGATTGGAAAAGAAGGACCAGGGTTGCGTCATAATGTAACCCCGTAACCAACCCCCGAAATCATGGACGATGTTTGGTCTTGTACACTGTTGTGTATCTTTCTTGTCATACCTTTGCATCGTTGTTGTGTTACCTCTCAAGTCATTTTTCCAACATGTTGATTGCATGCTTGTATATTACATTGGCAGTGTTTTTTGTGTACTCCATTCCCAAGTACTTGGTCGGTGGGGGTAGTTGGAGACGATACCAAGTTTTCACGACAAGTTGTAGTCTAAAAAGTCACGTACCATGTATCATGTTAGATGCGGTAGCGATGATACGGGATCCCATCTTCCAAGGTCATGACCTCTGGTTCACCTCATCTGACAGAGCGAGGGACTCTTCGTCATGAATGGTAGCTTCACTCCTACCCTCGACAGGACGTATACTGCGAGGATCAACATGTCTATCCCCCCGCCGACGACTTCCACCACGGTCCAACACTGCAGCTATCCCCTGCCTTCTCGTATCGACCGTCTGATAGACAAATCCCACGACCGACTACGACATACACACACACAAACGAAAACAAACATCAGATCCTCAACTTTTCAACAAACGACAATCATCACATACAAAAAAAAGAACTCACGACAAAAAGCACACCGACCATCAACCGCTCCTTCCACCTCTCATCCAACCATTCCACATTCAACTCGGCCCTGTTCCTCAACTCCCTCTTCCGTCTATCAGACATCACACCCTTCGAATCACGCACGTCTTGAGCAACACCGTGCAGGTTCCTGGCTTTGGATTTTCCTTTGCGGAGAATATCGTATGCTTTGGTTATAGCCTGGAACCGCGCCTCCGCGATTTCTTTCGCTTGTCCTGAGGATCCTCTGGGGGAGGAACCTTCTATGCTGGCAGCTGCGGAGAGGACCCGACTAGTCGACGAGTCCGGGTGGTATATCTTAACTAGCTCATAATCTAAGATTCATTAAACTCTCTGGCCCTACCAGAAGTAAAAACAACCAAACACACACATCGAGCCTTGATCGCATCTTGAGAAGCGTTGCTTGGGAGATGGAAAATCTGGTGAGGTGTTGGGTTTGGGTGAGCGGGATACGGGTACGGTATACGATTGCCCCTGGTTCTGTTATTGGTGGTGGTGGTGCTAGCAGTCGTCGATTTATACCGAACTGTTCGCACGACGCTTCTGCTGCTGGGTTTGTTGTTGATCGCTAGTAGTTTGCAGAGAGGGGAGAGTGGTGATCGAGGAGATAGACAAGGCATGCGGCGGAGGTCGGACTCGTCCGGGCGGAATAGGCCGTGTTGAGGTTTTCCTTTTTTGGACGGAGGCTCAGCGCCTTGTTGAGTTTGAAGCGACACGGCTCTATCAATTTTACTCCTACAGAACAGTCCTCCAAAATCCCGATAATCAAGATTGTGGAGTGGATGAGATTATGCTTCAACGGGATAAGTTTCGTAAGCGAAATCGTATTGTGGATTAATGGTTGGTCTGCAAGCGAATACAACGTGAGTTTCGTCGTGGAATATATTAGTTGTATCTTACAAAGACGAGCTATTTGAAAAATTTCCAGAAATACTTCAAGGGCATCTCCGTTGTACTGAAATTCACAGACTTGACGTTGGCGTGCAGAAAATTAGGAGGAAAGCTTGATAGTCAAATTCTGTCTACCATTACAGACTACACCCCGTTGTTGTCGCCTATAGGAAATAATCTCAACGCTTTATGCGGAGCCGTGTAAGGAACTGACTAACTATTTTGGTTTTCCTAAAATCTTACATTCTACACGCTTTACTAAAGTGACTTTGTCTATTCCAACAAGAACGGCTCAGACGGTGCTGCGCTCGCTGTCTCTATATGCGGCTTTTTAGGAGCAGTTTGCGATGGCATCACTGTCGTGACAACTGCTGCAAAACAACCAGAGATTGAAGTTCAATCTGTTCTGGCGTCGCTTTTGGTGAATCTCTCGGGTTGCGTCTGTGGAAGTAAGTAACCAATATCAAACATTGAGCTCTGTCGCGTATGATTAATAACTATTCTTCTTGTTTCAGGCGTCTTCGTCGTATGTTTGAAGGACACAGAGAAAGGTCCTGCTGGAACAGAAGCAGCAGAAACGTCCAGTGGCTAAGGAATCATTTAGTTACTCAAGGTGGCAGGTGTAGAGTCTCTGAGTCCACCGCCCGAGGCTTGTTATCGTTAATTTCAAATGTTAGATTTACTTTGTCTACTTGTGTATCTTGATGCGACTTACGATTTTCATATCTTGTGTCTTCTATTGTCTCGTCTCTAGCACCATAGCTGCCATTGTCTGGTTAAGCCATGTGCCGATTTGACTAGACAAGACTTTCTGAATATTACGAATTATAGCCTATCTATTCACGACCCTTGAGCAGTGCACCTTGGTAGGCACAACTTGATTGCAGACCGGAAACTCGGAGAGAAATCGTCTTAACGCTGCAGCGTTCGTGCACACAATACCCTTCTTTAATCCCAAAGCATACTTATACTTCAATACTAGATACAATGGACTTTGCGAAAACTAGTAAGTAATTCCGAAGACCTTCCACAAGCATTTCATTTTACAATGTTGCCGTGCATCCAACGCCCACGAACAGACCATTTTGAATTAGCAAGATTCGAAGCAGTGTACAACAAGACTTGACTAAACAAATCGACTGTGGTGCAACGTGACGACAAATACACAAATCAAAGAACTACATGTCATACAAATATACACAAGGTAAAGAGCCACTGCCAACAATTTTCGTAAAACAAAGTTGGGCACGTTACACTGTTTTTACCCATCAGATATCTCGGCTCCTTCACCGACAAGGTTTTTCTGACTTACCAGCTTCGCTCTTCAGTTTGATAGCATAGATACCTAAATAGGAAGAGTTGTGGATCGCACGCAACATTTCAACAGCCGATTACTGGACGCTCACCTCCACAGGAACCTCCGATATTCGCCCCGAACGAGACAATATGAAAACCAACTTTAGCTTGAGGCTGTCTAATGAAAACGGAAAAGCCATCGCAAGTCGCCGCAATAAGTCCTGTTATGGAGACGGCGAGTGCTGCACGATCGGCGCTGTTCTTGGTGGATTGAGCGTAGTCGCTTTAGTGAAACATGCAGAACGTCAGATTTTAGGGAATGAGATACCAGTGAGTTCCTTACATAAAGCCACATATAGCGTTAAGGACGTTTCCTATCGGTGATAAAATTGGGGTGAAATTGGAAATGGTAGATAGTGCTGCTCCCGCAGAGCTTCCAATCGTTTTCATGAACAGCACAATCACATCAATGCCTTTCAGCAAGACTGAGAGGCCCTTGAACCATTTCTAACAATGTTCGAAACATCAGTATTTCTAGGATGCAACCGGTGTATTGCAAGAATCAACCCATCGACCTACGTTGTATTCGTTGGAAGACCACCCAATAAACAACAATACGACTTCGCTTATCAGGCTGGTCCCGTTAAAGCATATCTGAGTGAACGTCTTTATTGTTTTCAATTTGATATTGGGAGCAGGACTGGTTTCAAGAGGAGAAGGAACACCGTCAATGAAAGGGATATCCTCGCGAGTCAGGAACCCAACTGCCATAACGTTAGATATTGCAGGATGATTACACCAAATAGTGCGCACGTTCAAAGGGTCCGCGTTCGCCATATGCGGGACCACCATCACTAGAAACGCTTACAGAGCCAACTTGGGTCATAGCGGCGATCATTCCAGCAATCGAAGACAAAATAGTAAACCCGATTTCCGCAGATGACACCTAAAACCGTTAGTGTTGAGAGAATATCTGAAGCAGAAAATAGAAGACTTTACGTTGGACTGCGGAGAAGACTTTACGGTGGACTGCGCATAATAATACGCTGGTGAACCGGAAGCAGACGCAAATGTAGTATTATAAAAATCTTCCATTTGTAACGATCGGTTGGGTTTTCTCCTTGTTTTGAACAGTTTGGGTTCTGTCATTGTTTCGGAGAGTTCGATTCTAGAGTTTGTGTCCGGTAACAAAGTGTCCCACCGTGGCATGAGGTCGAAAGGTAGCCTTCCTTTCCAAATCATCGTCACTAGGTATGCGATTTGGGCAATGCTCATGCTGAGGACATTTAATATGGAGAAGTCGGTATCGTTGACTGCCCTCCAGAATGACGAAACCGCAGGAATCTTGATTGGACCTGTACACATGTCAAGAACCGTGCCGATAAGATCGGACAGTATGTCAATAAATGCGTCTATCACATCTTCAATTGCGTCGAATGCTGTCCAGAACACATCTGAGAGTACGATTGAGAAGAAATCCCCCATTTTGAGTCTTCCTGCAAGCAGATCCTTGACTTTCGCAATCACGTCGTTGATGAAGCGGAGCAAGTTCCTCGCCTCGAGCTGGAGCAGCTTACCGACGATTTCAGTAAGCTTTTCAGACAGCCTTGTGATCGCCTCGGCCCCTGGTAGAGAAATGACATCATCGAAAAGAGAAGAAGCCTTCTGGATCCACTTTGGTACCAAATTCAAAACCTCGTTAACAATTGGATTGTGGATGAAAGCCTCGAGGAATTTGCCTGGAGGAGAATCTTTAAGCAACGACGACAGATGTGTCCAATTGATGGCTTCGTCCCTTTCTAGTATGCGCTGGTCTGTTACGTATTGGGAAATGTTGGATTTAACGCCTTTGATGCAATCCTTGAGAGAAGATATCATGTTGGGCATTACATCTCTGAGGACACCAACACCTTTCACGGCAGAGTCTGCAATGATCTGCGAGAATTATTAGACTTGCGCTCAAAGTCCGAAGTCAAGACGTACTTTCTGCGTGTTCACAATGTTCTCGTGGTCCCATACGAAACCAAACAGAGCAAGGAACTTGGTAGTGTCAAGGCCCAGTGTATCCTTCAGACATGATATGACGCTTTGATTCAAGTTAGTTTCGATCCATCCTGCAATGTAACTGACATGATACATACCCGGTGACAATAGTCCCTGCGGCATCCAGAACCCAGCGATACACTTTCCCGCCCACGGTTGCAATAAAATTGACAATTCCGTCGACAATCGAAATGCCGCTCTGTGCGGCACGTACAGCCATGCGTGCACGTCGCTCTGGTGACCCTGCGATGATATCTCCAAAGTCTCTCACTTTATCGATTATATCTGACCCAATCGGACCCCCGCTCTGTGCGTCACGTACAGCCATGCGTGCACGTCGCTCTGGCGACCCTGCGATGATATCTCCAAAGTCTCTCACTTTATCGATTATATCTGACCAAATGGAAAAATTTGCACTTCCCAACATACCCATGCCATAACTCCTTGCGTTAGAATCGCTGTGAAATGTGGTCGAGCTCTCGTTTGAATGTTGAGTGGAAAGAACTTTTGATACTTCTTGCAGCGTCAGTGCAATGTCGTTAAACGTCGGATCAGGGATGGACGTATCAGCAAAAATGGGTTCGCCCGTAGTAGATTTCGCATTCTTCAAGTCGGCACCAGAGGTGTACTTGCTCCATTGGGATGTTATACGCTGGCGTGGGTCGACGTTGATCGTTTGGGACTGACCCTTACCCTGAACCGTAAAGTGTAAAATCGGACTGCCATGGGTGACATCTGTCTCTATGACAACATGAACACTCCCAGAACTATCTGTCGTTACTGGAGTCGGCTTCGGGCTAAGCCTATAAGACTTGTCGTTCAAGAGGACGTATGCAAGCTCGCTCGAAGAAATCATCTAAGAAAAAATACCATCAGGCCGTGTATGGTACCTAGTCTGAACAATAAATACCATCGGATAGCCAGCCCCCACAATCGCTCCCGAGTTGCCTTTGAGATTAATGCGACTCTCGAATGCGTCATATCTATATCATCATCAGCTCTGATGCAACAAATTACGATAGAAAAACTGAAGTTGCATACATAGTCCCCTTATTATCTCGTTCGATATAAACTGTTCGTTCGCTCCACAAGGAAGAAGTCGGGTCACGGAGCATGTGCCTGACTTTTTGACCTTTTGCGTTGACGTAGACGACCTCCGAGGCACCAATACCAGGGTTGTATTGCGCAGATAGGAACCCGATATCTCTCCTGATAGGTGCTTCCACTGCCTCGAAAAAAGTTGGTAAAGCATCATTCCCGTCCCGAATGCCTTCGATGAAGTAAAGGCCGCCATCTGTCGATATTGCAAACACGATAATTCGGGACTTTTTTGAATTCTTCTCCTTCTTCTCCGACGCAACAACTTGTTTGAACGAGATGTCACCTAAGATCACCATTGGCTACAATACAAAAAATCATTAGTTTGGCCGCTGCATTATGAAAAAAATAGATCCCGCACATCTTTATTTGTGCCGAGCTTCTCGTTTGCGTAATACCCGATACCTTTTACACCAGCCACATAAACATCAGAAACCTTTGACGGAGTGACTGTCATAGTGATATCTCGAGCGCCACCAGTCTTGCATAGATTTAGGTCGGGAACGTTGAGGCCTTTGGTTCTATCGATCCCAGAGAAGTATATACCGGATCCAACATCGGGGTCGTCAGATGAGAAGTCATCTAAAGTAGAATTATTCTTGTACAGCGAAGCAGTGTAGCCATTGTACTGCCCGCTCAACGTGACACTCAACGTTTTCAAAACCTTGGTGGCATTGTAAGGAGTGCAAGCGCTTCTCCAATTTCCTTCGTCGCTGGAGCCAGGAATAACAATGAAGTCTATAATGGCGTCCGTGTTATCCTCCATAACCCCGACTAAAATAAAGCAGGACGACATAGATTCGTCTGACCCGAGATTCACGGTTGAAATTGTTACCGGACCATTGATATTGTCGATTTTCCGGAATCCGATGCCTTTTGAGGAACAAGAATTATCAAAGATAAGAATGAGCAAAAATAACGTAAATACTGACTTTTAGGATTAAAATCCCTGGACTTGGGATCAAAAGGCTCCGCATAACAGAGATTCTGGATTTTACCACTCGCAGATGACGGGATATTGACAACAACCGCAATAGCAACGCGATCGTCGCTAAGCTGAAGAACATGGAATGCCGTAGCGATCGCATCATCGGAGCCAGGCGTTATATCATAGGTTTTCCAGGAGTCTCCTGACACGTGATGAATACAGTATAAACGCTTGCTTGATGAGTGAGCAAGCTACCCGGGCTATCAACAGAGTGTTTGGCTTACCGAGTTCGTCAAGATGGTGAAAATCATAGGCTGGTGTTCACCGTCGTGAACAAAGTGTAGGTTGTGCATCGCATCGAAGTGGCCCGCAAAATGTACAAACTTCTTGTATTCGGAACAGGCCGTAAGGGTAACTGTCTGTTCATCGGAGGCTTCTTCTTTGGATGGAGCATTCGAGAGGAGAGGAACAGTAGTTTCGGTGACTATGGCAGGACAGAGAAGGTCTGGGTTGTCCAACTCCAAGTTCTCCATAGTGTATACGTTAAGGCGCGAAAAGCTGCGGCTCTAACTCTCCCACCATGCGCATTTATATGAGAAATGCCCATGCTTGTGCGTAGGATCCATCCACGGGAAGAATACCGTAGCTAAGTGCTGTTCGCCGCGAAACGCTGCCATTCTGTGAAGAAGCGAGAAGCTTAGCTATACCGGCGATTGCCGGCGGACGTCAGAATCAGCCAGAGCGGTGGCAGGTAGAACAGCCCCCCCCAAAAAAAACATCAGACAAGAAATTGGGAAATCCGCCGAACAAAAGATCATCGAGTTTACCCCGTTGTTATCAGGCATTATTTTACCACTATTTCGTAAGTTGTCTTAGTTAGAGTGTTAGATCAGAAATATTACAGCTGTGATTGTTGAATGTCCAATCTTGATAACAGTATGGATATCGATATGAGTTTTGTGATGGTATACCCATGACACACACTCGTGACAATTCAATTCAATTCACACTTAATATCCGCAAAATCTTGGACAAGGATCAGGAAGGCGAATCCAGTCAATCTCTCTTACGAATTATCGTCATTCTCCGAGCGGGCAAGCCAATTCGCCACCGATAAGCTCACATGCACACTCAATAGAGGCTAGCTTTGACAGTGGGGACCTGGCTGCAGACCAGAGAGCAAAGTCAATGGCGTAGACATCACCACCACGACTGAAGTGCTGCTGCACTGGACAGAATAGAGGCCCCTGAAGTTGTCTTGAGGGATGAAATCGGTGTCGCATTTGACGAGCCCGTGGATCAGATACAGTTGGAATCGATTATAGACTGAGATGAATGGACATTCTAGCGCCACGAGTAGACTCTGCCAGTGCGAATTTGAGTTGCGAGTCATTACTATCGGTTTCCTTTTTTGCCTTGTCGATTACAAACCGGTCCAAGCCAACTTGAAATGAAATCTGAAAGATGATGGTCCATGGATGCGAAGAAGGACAGCGACAACAAAATACGTGAGGTAATATTGTCCTCAGAAAAGTGAAATGATGCCAGAAGAACTTCGTGATGGCCGCCAAGAAGTCTGCAAGTCATCGTCCCTGGAGTTGTGAGAGAATCGCAAAATACATTGAGCATAACAAATTCATAATAAATAAAGCCTCCACCACGAATTAATCGCCTGTCGACGCTCGCACTACGAGCCATAGCGCTGGTTTAAATGAGCCTACCATAATACAATGGTGCGTTGTCTTCTCCACATCATTGTTATTCAAGCCTAGCTGAATAGGCCAACTTCGAGGCGTAAACGCTCAGCTAAGGTTCATCCCTTACCAGGGTCCAGGTACAGATCTTCCTCCTTGCATAAACCCGAAGGCACGATGTCATCACAGGTAATAGTCTAGCCAGGTATCGAAAGTTGGGTCCAACTGCACTGCACATTACGAGATGCTGGAAGAGTGTCCATGACGGGATTTTTGTAATCGATGGGACCTCTCAACGTTCAACCAACGGTTGTTTCAGCACATTACGAGCGTGTTATCCACAGGCATACTAACAGAGGGTACGTGGCAGGAGGTACGTGATTGATGCGTTCTTTGATCATGAGTGTCCAACCAACATTTTCTTTAGAGGTACAGTCAGATCCCCTGGCGGATAACGTAAGAAAATAACAGAGCAGCCCCCAAAATCACTGATCTCTATTCATTCTTGATCTGGAATTCATTTGCAAACGCGAATCCTGATACGATAATTATATCGATGGTATGTCCCATGAAAACCTGCGAGAGTCCGCATTGTGCACAGATGTGAATACTGTCGGAAATCTCCCAAGTGGATCCGCGTGTACTGATAGCATGTCATAAATGATCCAGTGAAAGAACGGACGCAGAAGGGAGCCTCGAGCCGAGCGCTCTCAACTATGTTCGGAGATCTCCGACTCCGTCGAAGGGCACGTTCCCGGCGATAGCAGCATATCGGCACAAGCATGTTCAGAACCGCGGCGCCCGGGTACTACTGTATCGTAGCGGCGCAAGTTTGCGCCAAGTCCCCGACTCATCATCCATCATCATTGTACTAAGACTTTATATATATATATTTGTATGTACTGAGCTGATTAAATATGACACTGAGCATGCCGTTAATATCTGCGGGTGTAAGCTGTTTCGCGCCTGCCAGTGGGGGCATCGAATCCATTCCTATGGTGCGGATCACTTAGCCACCGCTACTTTTGTGTTACCGCCAATTTGGCTTTCCCGTGCTCGTCTCTGGCCCTCTTTCTTGCTCTCACACACAGGTCAGTACTTGGTAAGCATTCCCATTCTATTTTCCGACTGCTCCTTGCCAAAACGCGAGTTCGAGCGAGCACCAAGGTGTCTCAGCTTGTTCTCGGCGGCTCCCGCGCGATTTCCCACGGTTAGAACTGCACCGGATTCAATGACTTACTGTAGAGAGTACATTCATTTCATGTGCGCACTCAAAAGGCGACAGGATGTGATCGCATGTCATCAGTGATGGATGAAAT
>QLOR01000745.1:0-39539 GCA_003313825.1 Sarcodon aspratus
TTTACTTTTACTTGGGTTTAGGGTCATCTTGGCACATTTCTACCGTGTATATCCAGGGGTAATTATTGTTATTGTATTTTTGTTCCAAACATGTATATATACACGCAGGACCATCACACATTTTTTGCATTATTGTATCGTAGTGAATACAGAAGGATTGCCATGCCCAATTTCGATGGGAGCCATTGATAGGCGAGGGTTGGACAATACCAAGCCGCGGTAACGCGTTCACCCCACGTGGACACAGCACCAAACACGTGTGAGGAGTGGTAAAGAAACGCCGAAGTCGGTGACTTGTGAACGAGAACAACGAGTTGTGTGGGCAACACATAACCCTTGCCCCGAAACATACAACATTACACGCCTTTCATATCCGCCTAAAGGTCCTCCTAATTTTTACTCTCCGCCTTGTCTCGTCCCCATCTCTTCTGCTATCATCATTCTGTACACTTCTCAATCACCCCGAACAAACAATAACACATTTTCTTTCCGTGCCCGAGATCTGTGGAGAACGAATTAATCCCCCCGATAGTTGGATTGGATCATGAACGGAGAACAGAAGAGTAATGGCGATAGTGCCAGTGGTACGTTAACCGTCGTCTCGCGCATCAAGATACATATATCTTATCGTTTTCGCCTATTCGTTGCGCCTTATTCGTTCTCTATCGTTTTGCGATGCTGTTCGCCGATGTCTGTCGGTTTACTATTTATTATCTAATAGGACAAACGGAAACGTATTCTTCGAGGAAGAGGGAGCGAGAGATCTCTCAGGAACCTTCGACGCCAAGTGTTGTGAGTCGTGGTCTTACCGTTGAGATTGCGCGTTAGTTTCTGATATATCGACGTGCTAGGATGCAGTCTCGCTTGTGGCGAATCATGAATCAAACGGGAACGCGGATTACAGTAGTGGAGCATCGCCACGATCGAAGAGGAGGTCTCCGAAGAAGAATCGCGTAGGGTCCCTAGAGTTGGACGACACAAAGGAGGAGGAGTTTGAGCAAGAAGAAGACCAAGAAGAATGTGACGATAACGAAGAGGAGGAGGACAAGATGGTGACGTCCGTCAGTGGTTCTCCTCCACACGAGACTAAGATGAGACAGATCAGCGAAGGTGTCGGTGGGATAAAGATGATCAAACAACCTGCTGGGAGTGCTATCGCTGTGGTATTGGATCCTGACGCGATTGTTGAATCGGAGGATGTTTTTGTCGATGCTGTTGAAAAGCAGGACGACAAGCTTGAAGTTGAGCCTCCACACTTTGTTGCGACTATTACTGCCACAGATGTTTCTACATCATCTCTTCCTGAGCCTCAGCCCTTACCACAGGAAGCGCCCGCAAGCGATGAAGATCCGGAATTCTTGGCTCCACTTCAACCTTTCCCTTCTACTTCCTCAGGGTCTTCTGATCCTGATTCATCTTCCCGAAGGGACTCGGAACCAGAAGACATCGAACAGGAGAAAATATTGAAGAGGAAGCTCGGCGATCGGGCCGTCAGCGAGAGTAGAGAAGCGGAAAATGGAGGTAAAAAGGCGTCGAGGAAGGCTGTGGATGATGTTGCATCTACGACGGCCACGGGCTCCAAGCGCTCAAGAGATGAGGGCAGCAAGGATGCAAATCCGAGGGAGACCAAACGCCCGTCGCCGCCTCCTGAGAAGAAGGAAGAATCCTCGTCTTCGAAGGACGAGAAACCAACGCCAACTGACAGTCCTAAAGCCTCAACTTCATCATCTAAGCTCGTAAGTTTTGTAATTATATTTTTTGTATGATCGTCCTCTCAGGTTTGATTAGAGCGGCTTTGGGGCATATGCTGGATCAAGTTCGCCTTTTGCCTCTGTAAAAGGACCCAAGTGGATGTCAGGATCGCCGACGAATGAATCGGCTAAAAGACCGAGGGATGATGCTGATAAGGACGACAATCCTCGAGAAACCAAGAGGCCTTCACCTCCTCCTGAACAAAAGGCGGTTGAGGGACAGGAGGGTGAAGCTTCCGGATCGTCGAGCGGATTTATGGCATTTGCTTCTACAAGTTCTCCGTTTGCCAAAGTCAAAGGCCCCAACTTATTTGCATCTTCCGGTAAATCGTCAGAGACATCATCACCTTGGTCTAGCGGAAGGGCATCACCGTTTTCATCATCTTTGAAGGAGCCAATAGCAACGCGAGGAAGCATCGATGCATTTGCATCATCTTCTTCTGCGTCTGCGGACGTAGCAAGATCCACGTCTCCAGTGGCAGCTCTAGGTAGGAGTAAATCTCCGCCGCCAAGGAAAACCACGCCTGGGGTTACGAAAAACTCGAGCGCATTTTCGGCGTATGCCACGAGCGGGGTAAAGGGATTCTCGTTGCCATCTGCTGCCGTTGCTGCTGCTGGAAAGCGAACCAGAGCCGATGATCTTGTGGATGAAGTAAAGAGAAGACGAAACTCAATTGATAGCAGTGGGGTGAAGAGTGATGAAGAGGACGGGGGAAGCGAGGAAAGAGAGAAAATGAGCTTTGGAGAGAGACTACGGGCAGAGAAGGATGATCAAGGTAGTGGAGGAAGTGACGATGACGGAAAGGTAGTGTTGACAGAACAAGAATGTGAGCATTGCCTTTCCGCACTCAGACGTTTCAAATTGACTGTATATATGCAGTGCTCACGGGAGAAGAAGACGAAGAAACGATATATCAAGTTCGTGGGAAGTTGTTCGCGCTCAGCGATCAGAACCAATGGCGAGAAAAGGGGACTGGGATTATAAGGCTGAATTTGAGAAAGTCTGATGGAGGAGGTGCGAGGCTAGGTGAGTATCATTGCATCCGCTGCGTGTGTAGTTGCTGATTACGCTGATAGTGATGAGAAAGGATGCCGTGTATACGGTGATTCTGAACGCTACGTTGTTCAAGGGAATGCGGTGTTCATATGCACCTCAGGATCAGAGATACTTGAGGTTTAGCACGTTCGAGAACGGTACTGCGACGCATTATAATTTGAGGGTGAGTGGAGATGCGCTTGTGTGTTGGGCTGAAGAATAATTATTTGTATAGCTGGCTAATGCAAAAATAGCGGGAGGACTGCTGGAAGAAGTTAATGCACATATTCCGAGCTAGGATGAGGAAACTATCTAGTATGCAGAATATCTAATAGAGAGATTGCACGAGAGTGGTGGCGTCGACTGAATACAACCTCGAGAAGGCAAGAAGCAAGACCACGCGAGCAAAGCTGGGCCTGATCTGAGCACGTGCAGATCTGAGATCGACGATGACAAAATACTCGCATTCGGTCGGCTGCTCGACTTGGCGACTCTACAGGGCCCAAGATCGCCGTCGTTGCAAAAGAACTTGAAAATTGATTTTCTGTATACCATGTGACTCGGTTTATCACACCCCTCGACAGATAACGGTGATCTCGATTTTGACGCTGGGGAAATGTCCGAAAATAGGCAGCGATCAAACAATTTCACAAGTCTTCCTTCTGCAACGCCCACCATCGTCTTCCCTCCCTCCCCGCCGTACTCCCGTTTGCTGCGCCATCCCCTCTCATGAACGTGTCCGCTCTCCTACAAGAGTCTCCCTCCGGTGACCTTCGGAGGAGACAGCAACAGCAGCAACAGGCTCAGCAACAACTACAGCAGAACCAGCAGCAGCCCTCACAACCACAACAGCTCCAGCACCAGCACCAGCACCAACCGTCTCAACAACACCACTATTCTCCGCTAGAGTCGTCGAGGGATAGGGACAGAGAGAGGGAAACTAGGGAAAGGGATCGTGACCCTCATCGTCACCAGATCCCTCATCAACCATCACAACTCCAGAACCCTCCGCTGCAGCACCAGATCAACCCCCCGTACTCTGTTGGGAAACAGCCTCCGAAACTACTGCAGCATTCCTCCCATCCTCCCCCTGGCCCCGGTTTTTCTACTGAATACCCGATGCACGGGCGGCCCGGACCCAATACCCTTCAATTACCTCCTCCTTCATCGCTCACAAAGGATCTTAATATTGATAAGCATTCGAGCCGGGGACCCAGGTGAGACTTTTTTCTTGTTGTCCACCGCGACGCTGCGTCGTGCTTGCAAACGCCCTGTGCCCTTCTGACGCGTATTTGTTCTTCTGGCGCTGTCATTCATTTTCGGCAGAGGGTACAGAAGCCAATACAAATAGGTCAATACAGCGCTGCATTGACATCATATCATTACTTTCAATGCGTCTTCTTGCTCACTTTTTTCTTCTACTAGACCTACAGAACCTACCTCAAATTATCAACGAGAGCCTCCTTTCCATTCTCATCATCCCTCTTCGTCTGCGAATGCCTCTCCACCATCTGGGAATGTCCCTGGTCCACCGTTTGGGTCTGAAAATAGACACCATCCGCCGAGTTTACGACCACCTGGGAGCCAACATTCACCATCGTCATTCATGCCCCCTCCTTCTTTAGATTTTCCTCATGAGCGTGGTGGACCGAAACCTTCGCCAAAGACCAGTGCACCTCATCCGGGTGGCGGGTCTTTACCTCTTTACCCGACACCTGTTTCAACACGCGCAGGTGTCAACCATGGCCCTGGGTATCAATCGCGGCCGCGATCCCCTCCATCGAACGGACCTTCAGGTTATTCTGAGCCCTCCCAGATGTACAATAGTCATAGCCATCACTTGCCGCCGTTGCCGCCACCGCCGCCATCATCATCACAATCGCAGTCTGGTCCAACATCTCATGGACGATCTCGCACTAACATTGTGGGTCACGGTTCACATCCTTCCAAGAACCGTTCATCACCTGCGATGGGCAGTCTTCAGCGTTCGATAGACGATAACTCAATAGGACATGGATCTAGTATGGGACCCCCAGTTACCCAATCCGGTAATCAACCCTCTGTCACGACTGGTCCTCATCCTTCATCGTCTTCGTCGTCTCCGCGGACACAAAATCAAATGATGGCCGGTCCTGCAGCTCCCGGACTGCATACCAGCTCAAGCTTTTTCGTCGGGCCTGGTGCACAGCGGGAGCGGGAAAGAGATTACGAGAGGCGGGAGAGAGACCGCCAGCGCGAACGGGAGTGGGAACGTGAACGAGAACGAGAGAGAGAGATCGTGGCTGAGAGGCATGGTGATCGAATCGAACGGAATTTTAGGAATGGGCCTAATCTTGGACCTGGAGGTCAGACACATCTGGAACCAAGCAGTTTTCCTGGTGGTGGACCGACGCGTCACAACAACCCAAAACGAAGTGCAACTGATGATGAAAGGGATTGGGAACGAGAGCGAGAGATTGCTGCAGACCAACAAAGGAAGAAGGAACACGAGACGAACGTCTTTTTTCCGAGGTTATTATCGTCACCCATACATCGTACCGGCGGCGAATCTGGTCCGACCGATTTGAGTCTCCAGCGATATCAACAACAACCAGGTCATCCTTCGCAAGTACATTCACTTCCGGGGAATGCGCAACCGCCGCCGCCTCCTCCACCACACCATCACAATCACGTCGGTCATCATCACCATCACCTCCACCATCATCATAGCCGTAACACGTCTTTGAAAGGCAAAGGAAAAGATATGGGCGTTATGAAAGGTCCTAATCCAGGATCTCTAGCCGTTGTCATCGAAGGGCCGGGTGCTACTCCACAACAGCAGCAACAACAGCAGGCTCATCATCATTCGGGATCTTCGTATGTGGAACCACAGTTTAGACCTTCGAAAGGTGGAACCAATGGGACAGTAGGCGCAGGGAAGAATAATTCCAGTAGCTCTGGTCCTCTTGTCATCGTTCCTCAACATGCACACCCACACCCAAACCCTCACTCTCATCATATCCACCCTCACAACCATCCTCCTCATCCACCTAGGCCTATTACACATGGACTGTTGCACCATTCACAATCTTTACCTGTTCTGCCGACTACACAAACATTACATCGATCTCCCAGTCCTCAGATATCTCATCCTATTCGCCTGTTCCCCCCTCCGTTCCAGGAATCAATTGTCCCAGGTGTTCACTTGGGTGTTTATGTTTACCCTAGGTTACCGTTCCCATTCTTCGATTTTCCTGAAAAGATGCGAGTCAAGGTTGGTCAAGATGGCACGTTAGTAGATGATAAAAAGAAAGTAGTTGCTGGTGTTGGTGATGACGCGGAAAAGAAGACTGAAGTGGATCTTGCTGTTGTGGAACGCGACGTCGACAGGGAGGTCAGGATGACAATTATTGTACCCTGGGGATGTTTAATCGATGAGCTTCCGTCAATGGCGAACAAGAGCGGCGGATGGAGGGGATTAAAGATATGGGGAGGAGGTGTCATTGGTGGTACCCCTGCTAGCATGGCGCAAATCGGTCCTTCTGCCACCATTGGTGGAAGGAGAGTATACACGGATGATTCCGACTTGGTATTATGTGTATTGCATGCTGGGTTTGTCAGCGTTGGCGTTATGAGGAAAGCGAAGGAGCAGAAGAACGATATGAAGGTCGAGATGAGATTGAGTAGGGAAGGAAGGTTTGTGGGTGGTTTTGGAGCAGCGTATGCTGGTGGCAGGGAAACTGATCAGGATAAATCAAATGGCAACGAGGGTAACTCAGTAGTCGAAGAAGATGGGAGGAGGATAATGAGTGGGGGCTGGGGAAATGGGCATGATGGAGCTGGCATGGAAATTTTAGAAGTTGAATTTGTCCAGGTGCGTTGCCCGGTTTTATACCTGACCAAATGCTGATAATCCTTATATAGGGAGCTGCTCGTTCCGTTGGTATACGCAATAGGAAACAACGGCTTCTAGAGTATGCGGAACGAAGAAATATTCTTTGCCCATCCCCGTCGGTGCTCAGCAGACGACGTCGTAGCCAGCATAAGCGACTCACAGACTCCAGAGTATGGAAGGACGACGGGAGAGACGAGATTATTGTGTTCACATCGAACAAGACTTGTTTCGCTCCTGGGTAAGTATTCATAGCTCGTCTGGTTAAGATCTCGAACCTCAAATATCACTCTTCCGTTCATCAAGGTTCAAATATGATTCAGAAGCATTAAAGACCGTCTTGTTTCCCAATGGTGAACGTTCTGATAGGCGCTCGAGGAAACGGAGGAAGCTGGACGGTGTGGTGGAAAACAAGGGCGGTGTCGATGAGATGAATATCGACTCGGTGGAAAAATGCGATCATCGATCCGCTGATGACGAGTCAAATTCAGTAATCGTTGAAACGCTAAAGGAGAGTTTCTTGATCTCTCGGCATAGGCCTGGCGGAGACAATGTGGCGGACACGGACAAGGAGAATCTTGGCGATTTGGCCAAATGCAGGGGGAGACGATATATGATTTCGTTGATTCTTGGTGATAGGGATAAGGAAGTCTTGGTTAACGAGGACACGGCTTTACAAACGGACTTGGTTCAAGAAAATGCTGTTACAGGCCTTCCAAACAAATCTCCAGTAAAGATTCCGGCCGCCTCCACTGATGTACTGCCGACTGCTGCTTCGCCGCCAGGAACCTCGATTAGTCCCACTGAGCCTCTGAGCTCCATGGATATCGATCCTCCACCTGCTTCCGCACCCACCGCTGCTGGCGCAAATGTGTTGGAAAAGATAGCAGTTGTAGACACTGGTGTTTTGAATGCTCCAGAAGGACGTGATCATCCACCAGAAGACAAGGAAATTACAAGAGCACCACCAATGGAACCCGTCAACGCTGCCGTGTCCTTGACCACGACCAAGTGCACAGAGTCTAAATCTGAAACACTTTCGCCGGATGACATTCATTCTCACCCTCCAACAATTCTTACAGGAACACCACTCTCAACCTTGTCTCCGATACCTCCAGTACCAGTGCCAACGTCTACACAGATTGCTGCGGAGCCAGCATCGAAGAAACGAGAGTTAGTGTTGGAAGTACTTCAACGGGATATTGGAGAAGATAATTTCCAATTCTGTGAAGACGGGGTTGGGATATTGAGTGATGAGGTTGATTCGAGAGACAGTACAAAGAAGGGGTGGTTGATTAAAGTTGTTAAGTGGAGGAAGCTGCAACCGTAGCAAGTGTAGCATCAGATACAAGTAGGTAGGATAGTTTACTACACAGAGGTTTTTATGGTCTTAGATGAGTTATTGCTGTACATTATTCGCACTGGTTATCGATAGGAACATATAATCTTCACTCATGTCTGTCCCTATTGAATATGATTTGCTTTTGTGAAAGACCGAGTGCTTCGCAATGGACATACAGTGAAATCAACATGAAAATTAGAATGGCTCGCAGACCACATGTTGAGTTGAGAGTTGCGTTCAAAAGTTGTGCAGATTGAAAACATGCTGGCGAGTCTCCACAGAAAAACTTGAACTTGGGAGAAATCTGTTATGAAATATAGTTTTGGACGTGTTGGCTGTACTTTAAGCTTACGGTGGGGTGTCGAGCCCCGGAAGCTTTTAAACTCTGCCGATCGATGATCGGTGCTGGTGATCGGGGTAGTTTAGCTATAGTGACGTCGACTCGGGAGTATCTGGAGGTGCCTGTAACTTATAGGGAGTTTATGACGGGCATGGAATATCTTTGTGCGGTGTGTGCAAGTAGGATGATGATTGAGCTAGAGTCATCTTCAAGCTTCCCTATAGTGTTGAATCTATTATTAGTGGGAAGAGATGTAGGAAATGAATCATTAGATAACCAGAGTTATTACGATCAGTACTAACCGGTCAGCGATGCGTATGAACACGCAGTCCCCAAGTGATGAATATTGAATCAATGACTCATGACGGTAAAAAGTGATTGACGCGGTACGTATTACTACCCTGTAGAACGGTATCAAAAAAGGGAAATGAGAGAACTCCCACGCTTGCTCCTTTCAATGATTCGCGGGTCACATACAACTACTTACAGCGCACCAGTTAGCGGTGTCGTTCCTTTTGGAGCAAGGCGCTCGTCGTACTAATATATTGAATTCTCTATTTGTTCCCTGCTCTCGAGGGTAGCTGATTTTTATGCAGAAGCTCTGGGCGCCCTATGTGACATCGAAGCTAAAACCCTTCGACGAAGTACTTTAAAACATGTGCAAGGTTTTAATAGCAAGGATAATTCTGAGTTTGGTTGATGTGGAAACAATCTGGTTGATTAGGTATCCGCCTACTACCACGGATTAGGAAGATACCGACTGTTAAATACAAGTTCATTTAGGTACATAGAATGAGTGCACGACGACAAAGATAGTAAGATGAGAAGAAATGGCTATTTTCAGATATCGCCAGATCATAGGAAGAAAGCTGGAGAGAATGCGTCAGACTATCGATTCCTGTAAAGAGCGGAGACGAGACTTACCGACTACGAACGCAAGAACTGGCAGAACGGCGGCGGCGTGGACATCCCCAAGCTTGTGGCCGCCAGAGGTCAGTCCTCCCAACTTTGACGAGCTAGTCGTAGGAGTGAGAGTTGGGACGTTGTTGTTGGGAGTAGTGGTCGGTGTGGGGGTTGGACTGGTGTTTACACCTCCACCTCCATTAACGCTGGTGTTAGTGTTGAAACCGGCAGAAGGCGAGGGTTGGGTGGTTCCTACACCGGGTCCGCCGCCAGTGCTACTTGAACGTCCGCCTCCGCTTCCGCCCCCAGCAGTAGTAGTAGTAGTTCCTCCTCCTCCTCCCCCTCCACTTCCAGGACTGCAAGAACCACCAGTTGAGTCGTTCACGCATGTATCGCCATTAGCTGGACATCAAGTGGATTAGCATCTTATATGCGAAGATATAATACGACTTACGGCAGCAGTAGTTAGCATTCGGACAAGGGCTATAACCGGGGTCGGTACATCCTTGGGGAGGTCCAGTACAGACCTCACCGTTTTGACAGCAGCCCATTATACCATCGACCGTATCACAGAAAAACCTAACAGGAAGTGGATTAAAGATGATTAATACTAGGTATGTATGTGGAAGAAGGCAAGAATAGCTTACCCAGTTGAACAACAAGAGCCGTCTGAACAGCAGTCGTCGCCGATGTTGCAGCACCAATTTGTCTCGCAGACGAATCCTGGCTCGCAGCCAGTAGTTTGTCGTGCATTAAGCCCAGACCTACCGAGAAGGCCAGGGAGGAGGGCTTTGGCTTTGCGGGGTATCAGGACATCTGGCCCGGAACGAGTGAAAAGGGTGCCGGGAATGCCTGCGATGGCAACGCCGACAAGAATCAGAGGTAGAAATCTAGTGAGATGCATCTCGAAATGACACGAAGTAAAGGTGAGTTAAAATAAAGGCAGAGCGGACTGTACGAGAGAACCGTTGAGAGGGAAGACGGGAGTAGAGGGGGATGGGACTTTATATATGATGGGCTGCCATTATTTTGTGCGTGTGAAAAAAAAAACATCAATGCCGCCCAAGCAGCTTCACGTCGTGACTGCTGTCAAGCTTTGACAGATGGTGGATGATAGGATTGACTCAAGATCTCAAATTGAATCAATCCATTTTGGGACAACCGAGCACATTGTTCCCGGCCGAGAGACAGCGGGCGTTCTAACAGCCTTTAACCTTGATTGGTGTCTCTGGGCGTGTTTTATCGCATTTACTTTGGTCCCGAACAGACGACCAGGCCAAGTACCGAGCAGACGAGTAGGCCACTTTCGGAGCCGGCAAAGCGCCTCCAAGCTGAAATAAAAGCGAGACGCCGAAATTGCTTTTGTTTGTACATGTTGAAAGCAGAAGCTGTCGGTGTGATTCTGCCGTCACCGGCTTGGTCCGTTTCCAATGCCGATCATGTCTTATTACAGCAATAGTTGCCTAATAGGAGCATGTAAAACGTAAATCTTCCATGCGTTCCATCAGCATGGGCGCGAATTGAATTGACTGGCTTTTAAAGTCGTTCCTCAACACCGCAGAATCTCAACAGGTTCACAGCATGCAGTGCGCTCACCGCCTCTAACGGATGCCTAAAGCCCTCATATTGCTATGGCCGTCCCTGGGCCTGAGGCCTGATGGCATCGCCAACAGGCTCTGCCGCCCAATATTCTGTATCCCGTGGGGGACACGAGTCCGTCACGGTCCGAACATTCAATGGCACGATGCGATCCCATGATGCTCTCCAGAGAGCACATCCTTGCTCTGAAAGCATGTAGCGAAATCTACGCCAAGTGTTCTACTGTCAAATAAAGATTTATTAAACCATGGGACTGGACCGCGAGGTATACAGTACGTACCGCCGCCAGGGCTAATTGCCGACATGAAAGTCGTCCCACAAGGCTTTAAATTACAACACTCATTCTTGCGCTTCATATTCGCTGAGATTCAAGTACATTGCGATCGACTGCGATTCACTATCAATTTGATTGTGTGCCCTCAACTTTGTCTTGCCTCTATCGTATGGATCCTCCATCCTCAGCGATGCGGTTTTTCTCATACTGCATGGTGGCCATCGAGGGTTAAAACCCAGTGAAAAACCCGTCGCGGCTGGTCGTAGCTGGTCGAGCGAGATCGTATACTACGATCTCCTAAGAAAAATGAGAATCCCAAGATGGATTTCGAGGGAGATCGTACCACATCGTACCCATATCGTAGGAGATATTTCCGGCAGCCCGGCTTGACAGCAAATTTAGCTTCTTTGATTACGCTTATTGTTCACATATTGGCATATCGTAGCAGAAATAGGTATTATATTTTGATTATATTGATTGCAGTAATTATTACATGACGAACTCGTAGTACTGTATCCTACATCACCTCGTCACCTGAATGACCCAGAGACTAGAGTTTGATTTTAAAATGCAATGTGTGCATGCATGAACGAAAGAACTGGAAATCAAAATTAAATATATATACAATCAACAATTACTGCAGTGTACGCAGACATACCTTGTTCGCCAGCGTTTGCACACTTTTGAGCCCTCTTTTTGCAACCCATCGACCCCACACCACCCACCCAGACCTGCCAGTGTCCATCATGCGACCCGAAAGACGTCAACACATGAAGTGCTCTGAGTCCGAGTCACACAAATGTTGGTGAGCGGTGCGCCAATGACAAGCAGTTTAGAGTCATCGTCTTGAGGTCTTCAAACCCACCTTGCATCTCCACAGTGGGGATGCAAGGTGGGTTTGGAGACGAGCATGAGCTACAGCATAACACTGGCAGCGAGACTCAGCGAGTTAGAGACTGAGTGAGTTAGTGCCAACGAAACGAGTTGAATTAAAGCAGAGTCCCGAGACTTGGAGTTGGCAGACCAAGTTGATGGCAGTCATGTATTTTGTAATACGATCCCTGTTTAGCCTCACAGCCATCGGCAGTATACGTTTTCAAGTTTTGAAACGGAATAAATTCAAAGTTGCGCGCGCTTAGGATCTTGCGACTGCGATTTCCCTCATTGTCGCTATATAGCGTATTATACGTGATATCTCCCTCGATTTACTACGACCAGCTGCGACGGGTTTTTCACTGGGGTTAAAACCCCAGAAATCTTATTGTTTGCCGCAACACCTCTAGAACACCTGTCAACTTTGGCAGTGAACAAGTCGCCAAGTTGGGAAGCACAGGATACAAGGTGGTCATAGCGATGCCATTGTGTATGGTGACTCTTGTCATCCCATCTCCGAGGTGCGCATGTTATTCTAGCGAAAGAGAGCATTCTGATAGTGATCTCGTGAAAAGCCCCTCCCAACTTCGTTGTACCGTTTGCAGTGTCCTCAATCCTCTTCTGTCTTATGGCCTTTCGGTTGGGTGCACGACTGTCGTTAGCACTCCCCGCCCCAAAAAATACGACAACGCCTAGTCAAGCCGCGCAGATGTTGGCCAACTTTATCATGTTGCACCCACGGGCTCAAGTGTTGGAAAGCAAGAAAAAGCAGCTTGACTACCAAGGGGCAATTGGACTACGGATTGATAAAATCATATATGGGATCCCTCGTCGGTCAATGACATCGATCGCGGTGATCAAGCTCGGGGATACAGATGGTGCAAGAACCTGCCAACACCAGAGTGCAGATCCACGTATGCAGCGTCGCAGGACGAATGTGTAGTCGCGGTAAAATTTGACTTCTTGTTTCAACATGATCCTAACATAGGAGACCATTGGAGGGTTATATTGATCTTGGTATAATTAGTCCTGTAGACTTCCTTGATTTCTGTAGCCATTGAGACAATGTTCTGACTCCTGTGAGCCTGGAGACAGTTCTCGATCTCGATGTGGATCATTCGAATAAGAGCGGGTTCTTCATTCTGACCACTGGCACCCGATATCTAGTACAGTAGATTTTTGCGGGAATTTGGTGTCTGATGAGAAGACATGATAATTGGGTATGACAAGCAGCGCGGCCGTAACGTACACGCAAGAGCGTTGCAGTAGGTTGAGCTTCGAAAACTTTGGTAAGCTCATGCACACGAGGAATGCGAGGGAACGAAGTCATCCGGTCACGTGATTCTGCGACGCGTTCGTGGGTACAAGTTCAAACCCGAGCCCGGTTTAGGACACTTCGTCGTGAAAGATCGCACATACTCGAACGATGGCTTGGGCAAATGAGCCGTCGATAACGACTGCAGACGATTCCTCTATTATTACTCCTTCGTCCAGTCTCCAATACGTCAACTCCCAGCTCGTGGCTCATGGTTATATTCAGAACCCCGGCATCTCTCTCGAAGGTCTCTCGACCGCAGACACGCAACGTGCAGTGAAATGT
The DNA here is from genome assembly GCA_003313825.1 of Sarcodon aspratus. Classification (NCBI taxonomy): domain Eukaryota; kingdom Fungi; phylum Basidiomycota; class Agaricomycetes; order Thelephorales; family Thelephoraceae; genus Sarcodon; species Sarcodon aspratus. The sequence continues at coordinate 13,590 of QLOR01000745.1, forward strand.
CTTTTGGCTTTGTTGGCTCAACGGATTGTAAGTCGTTGGTGTCGCTCAATACGCACTATAATGGTTGACTAGATGACTGGGTATGTGATGCTACGTTCAGCAAGATATGGAGAGGGCAGACGAACACAACACCAAAATCAGAACCATGAATTATGATAACGACAGGCTCAAATCTATGCACCAAGCAGCATTGGATAGAGCTTCCAACGCAGAGCGGGAAATGAACCTCTGGAAATCTCGTGCCGCGTTAGCCTATTTTCTCTCAAGCTTAAAAGTCATGTATATCTGATCCCATGCTAAAACAGCGCTGCAGAAAAAGCGTCGCAGGCATCCGACAAACGCTTCAAGTCGCTCACAGCGGAGAATCAACGTTTACGTACAACAATGCAAAGCCTTCGCGCTGGTGCACAAAACGAAATCAAGAAATTCGAGAAAGAAAAGGATAAATTATTGGAGCGGCTAGGAAAAATAGCTGATTCCAAGTCTTACGCCCAGTTTAGGTGTACCAACTTGTCTGCCGTGGACGCACCCGAAAATAATATTGGAGGTGGGAGAGGCTACTTGGACATTGCATTGGAAGATGCAGAGAATGCCAGGGGACGACTAGCTGAAGAGAATGATTATCTTAGACACCTTTTCGTCGGCTGTACGAACAAGGTGCAAGACGTGCTGCACGTCGCGCGCACCTGTTGTGAGGATGGACAGCATATGGATGATGAGGTCTTTTGTTCACCTATTGGTCCCGCTAAGTCTGACATTCTTCCCTTTAGCCCGCCCCCGTGACGCTCACGATGCTATTCCCTTTGGAGCCTCAAAACGCAGCACGAGACAAATTCAACTCCATTCTGATGGCTTTGAAAGAGACGCTCGAGTCGCAAACGATGTCAGTGGGATCACTGAAACGACAGGATCCCGATAAATCGGATATGGCTAGATTGCAGAAGCTTGTTGAAAACCTACGTTCTGAATTAGGTAGTGTTTGTTTGTCCATCATCACTACGTTGACTGATGATGTCTATTTCGCAAGATCAAGCGCGTTCACATACTTCGGATTACGCCACACAGACTCAGTCGTTGTTTGATCGGTTCATCGAGGATAAACGACTGTTCCCAAACAATGGGATCACAGACATGAGCGCTGATTTGATGACCGCTCCCGCTAGAGACGAAGAGCGGGAACGGCTAGAAGCGAGGAGCAATGAATTGGAGAAAGATCGGTGGAAGTTGACCGAGGCAGCTATCAAACTCGGAAAGGAAAGAGCAGCGCTGGAGGTGGGAGCTCACATTCCCAGCTTATGTGTTCTTTGTTCACGTACAGTCCAGGAACAACGGTTGCAGTTTTTAGAAGAACAGCGAGGGTGGGAAGTGCAGCGTGTGTTAGCCCACCTCCCCCCCACACCCGATCCTCCTGCACCATCTCTGACAAAGGTAAAAAAGACGAAGACCATGTCTAAAAAAGTCATTTCACCTCATCGTCGTAAGTCTAAATCACCGGTAAAAAGTATTATCGCGAAGACTGGAGTGGTCAAGAAAGCATCGATTGCTTCTCCTGCTCAAAAGCTGACCAGAAAGAAGGCTGCTCTTCGTTTTGCAAAGAGAGCGTCGGACGTGCAGACGTTGGAGACAGAAATGATTAGCATGCCGCCCCCTTCCCCGCCCCCGCCCTCGAGAGAGACCATCGCAAAGATGACGAGTGTAGAAGACCTGCTTGCATCATGCTCTCAGGGACCGACGCACTTGGTTCTTCCTACAGAATTTGTGTTACCACCTCCATCACCTCAAGCTTCATTACCTCCGCTGCCGAAATCCACAAGTGGACCTTACGCTCCCGTGCCGCAGTTTAGCCTAAACAATCCCACGTTCGCTTTTTCCACTGGAGCGCCACCACCACACCCGCATTATGCGTATCCACCCACTTCTATGATGACCGGTCCTGCTATGCCAAGCTCATCCTCCAATGCACTTAGTCAACCGCAACCACCACCTCAAACACCAGGAGTTCGACCATTTCCAACACAAAATCCTATGCGTATGGTTCACCCATACTCACCTGTGAAACCCAGTCCTCTAAGCAGGATATTGATGATGGCTGACGATTCGCCTCCATCCAATGCTTTTGACGGTGAGGAACTGCTTGGACAACCACTCCCTTTGCGACCAATGGCACTGGCCAGACCTTCGCTTGATTCTTTGCCGGAAGAAAGTGGTGACAATCTAGTTGGTGAAGGCACCAGTGGGAGTGGAATGGCGTTGACAGTTGAAGAACTGGGCGTCGCAATGTATGATGACCGAGGAGGGAACACTCGAAAGAGAGCTCCGTTGAGTCTTGACGACCTCCAAGACGAGGGTCCGCTGAAGGAAAAGAATACTCGTCGCTCGCCATCCCCACGGAAAGCAACTGCCGCAAAACGACCGCATGCGATAACCAGTGCAAGACCCAAGCTGAGGTCCGACACTGAGAAGCGGACGGGGACAGTGACTAGAGATAAGGGCAAAGGAAAAGAAGTGGAGGTTAAACACGCGACGACAAGTCGCACTAGAACTGCCACAGTCGCTGGTTTGGACAAGGAGAACAGCGCTGCTAAACGGCTGAAACCAAGTCCACCTAGTACGTCGTCAAGTGTTGCTACGGAGAGGAAAAAGAGACCTGGCCATAACTCAAGGAAAGCGCCACTACCTCCAGTGCGGTCTTCTTCATCGCGAACATCAACGAATAAAGCTGGTCCTCCCAGAAGAGTGCCTGTAGGAAGCTCAGAAGCTATACCTAGGTCTTAGTAGTCGTTTTGTATCTTTATCTCATGATGAGGTTGTCGGTTTCAAGTTCTCCTTTTGTTATACCGTATCATACCAACTGTATTACACGTTTTCCGAGGACGATTTAGGGAACACGGTGAGGACCATGTACATTATAATATAGACGATAGATGACGTCCTATCATCAAAAGTAGACAGCACAAAAGGCTAAACAGGAGGCGTCAAAAATGCGGAAAAGTAGGCGTCGACATCAGAGACGTTCTCAAGAGGAGCCACTGTGCCGATGTATCCGTCAGGTCGTACTACAACGATGGCTCCTGCATAAGGGTCGATGCCATACGTAGAATATGCTTTGCCGCCTTGCATGACAATGACGCTTGTATCATCCACGTACACCCTGAGCACTCATGAGTATAAATAATACGGGGCAAAGCCAAAAGAAAAGGAACACGACGCACTTGGACCAATGAGACCTAAAAAACTTTGGAATGTCAAGGTAATTGATCGATTCCTTCTTGCCTACACATATCGTCAATATATCAAACATGTCCCACTCGCCCTCTTTATTCGGACGACGCCGACCAAACTTGTTGAGGAATCCCTCTGCCCTACTCATATCGGCCGCCAGTTTACTGATCCGCTGAGCCTGCTGGGCACCGGCCAAGTCCCCTACAAACAGCAGGATCTTGAATCTGGTATCTGCAGGACAGAGGTCTTGGATCTCATAAGGTCGGGCGTCTGCTGCGCAGAGGACGATTTGTGGGATCAAACGCTGGCCGATTATGAGGGCCGATGCGGCCAGTTGACCGGCAGGATTTGTTATTGCGGATGGAGCGTAGTGGATGCCGATGCCTGTCAGAAACCGTTCATGCTTTTCGATTGATCTGTAGAACAAAAATAACGAGTTGGAGATAAAAGAAAAACTCAAAGAGGATGAAGAAACGAACGCTAGAATCTGTTCCTGCGTGACTCCGTCTTTTTGCTCTTTTGTTCGTGGTTTTTCTGAGATCAAAGCGGCGTATTTCCGATCAAAAGCGATGAGATCCTGAGCGAATTTTCGTCGTTCAAACTCGTACTGAGAATGAAGTCATGTTGTTAATCTATGGTTCCTAGCATATTCGATGTTATAACGACATACGGTTTTGAGCAACGAGATATCGGCATAGCCGCGCATTACACCTGTTAACTTCCATACTGGTAGACCATAAACAATCAATAACACAATTTATAGATAGTGACTAACGTACCAAGGTTATGACTGTCATTAATGCTCGCATTCATCCCTTGACCCATTTGAGGCGAATGCGTATGACAGGCATCACCAACTATAAAGACTCGTTCGTGGACGGAATATGAAGACGCGACTCGTTGACCAACTTGAGTGGGGGAAGGGCACGATAAAAACATCGGTTACGGGCATCGTCGAGAGAAAACATACTGATATAGACTGTCCACCAATCGACTTCTGTCATATTAAACTTGTAAGGTTTGAAAGACTTTTGAGCAGTCTAGAGAGAACAGTCTTGAACAAGTTTTCTTTGCCACGGGCATTTGGCGAAATCGAACGCTGTACCTCAAAAATTTTTGTAGGCCCCATCTTTTCTTTATCGACTCTTCCGGTATTCGGGTCGATGACGTCTTTGTCGCTAAGTTGAATGTACAGTCTGACTTTGTCGTCTTCGCGGGGGATAACCATGCAAGAGCCATTTGTAGAGCGAACAGAGGTCCTGCATCGGATATCCGGAAAATCTGTGTCCGGGACCGTATCTATCACACCCCACACAAAATCTGACAATAGCACGTCGTTGGAATGGGCATGTATGGCGATGAATGAAACAGACGAACCCGATTGGTCACCTTCCATTTGGATCCCCATGGACTTGCGAATCCAAGAGTGCGCACCTATTGAACGACTAAATGAACAATATATATTTTCAACAAAAATTGATCGAGTGTACCATCTGCGCCGATGACAAATTTTGCATGGACGGTCTCTGTTTGCGAATCGCCTTCAGGTACGTCCAGATGTTCGAGAACCACCTACAAATTTATTGAACGAATGAAATCAGCATCCGGGGTTAGACAAAGACGTACTCTGACAGGATAAGACGTAGGATTCTTCAACTCTGCTTCGTTCTGGGAGAGCTCGATTGAACTAGGCTTGACAGACCGGTCGACATGCAGTCCCAAAGCAGCCATGGCATCAAGAAATATAGCCTCTATTGCTCCTTGATGCAAGGTGAGCTACCGCAGAACAGACGCTGAGTTAATGTCGTCGAATACCCTAACTTGATACTGTCACACACCGCATATGGGAAACGAAGACCAGGAAGGCTAATACCCGGTACTTTTGCAGTTCGTTCAATTCCTCCGGTCGGACTTGGATTGTAGAATGTCTATTTGTATGATATCAAGACGATCAATGTATGCGACGATCGAGAAGGTAACTGAACGCACACCCATGTGCATTTGATTACTCTCTCTGAGAAGCCGGTCAGCAAGATCATAGCTCTAAAGATCAAGATGTCAACGCTAGGTAGGAACCAAACTTATACGAGGTGATCATCAGACATACCTGCAGGACTTCCATTGTACGAGGCATGATACCATCCGCCTGACCTGCAGCAACCTTTACATGTCTTGTGTTCACAAAGACATTGTATTTAAGCCAAATCCAAGAAAAGATCAAGACAGAGTGAATAGGCACTTACCTCTGGTCGACGATCTTGACTTTAAGACCAGCTTTGGCAAGACCATACGCACACATAAGTCCCGAAGGACCAGCACCTATGACGAGGACGTCGACGTAGGATTCAGCAGCCATATTCTTCAGAGATATGGTTTAAAATCGTGGAGAATGGGTTTAGGAAGGGGACAACACCAAAGGCCCATTAAATACCTGGATGGTCACCATCATGATTACAGACATCGGCTGAATTGATAGAACAGGCTACATAGGTTACCCATAAATGGAATCTGTTCAATGCTCGTCATCATCAGATGCGATTCGGCCTAGTACGCGGCCACAGTGTTCATTCAATAATACCGTGAAACCCAATGAGAGGACGCTGAGTCATCATGTGCATAACGTGAAGAACAGCACAGATAGTCGCCGACCACTGCAAAAAAAGACAGGCTGAGTGGTAATAATCGTGGTCTTGGTAAGAGTTACAAACGCTCTCAACAGAACGTGCTGTTCTCAGGCTGCGAAGGCGGCCAGATGACATGACAAACAACCGTTACGAGGTTTGCCCACGGTAATGCTTTACCAGCAGAACTGTACATTTATACAAGCACATTCAGAGGGTACAACTTGAAAAGTGCACGTTGTACACACAACAACAGATTTCCCCACTACCAAAAGACGAAGTTGTGGATGGCTAAAGCAAAGGCGTCATAAACGTTGCAAATAACCATTGACGTAGGAGGGTTTCTCGAGGGGAATTGAACCACTGTGCCAATGTATTCGTCAGGGCCGACTACTACGACTATGCCACCTGTGCCTCGGCCGCCTTGAGTGAGAAAAGTAGTGATATCGTACACGTACTGTCCTTGAAGCAGACAACATCCATAAGCAAAAATGACGGACTCGGCATCCTGGAGGGGGACATGGCCGGAAGGGAAGAACTTCTTACACTTTAACCAGTGAGATATAAACAACTTGAACTTGAATGCCATCATGGTCATTGGTAAGAGTTCCGAACGTAGATCCAAGGCCAGGTGAAATAACGAACAATCATTACGATAATTGCTCCCATCGAATGATTTCTGGTTCATTATTTGGACCTTATATTTTACTGGTAGAACTGTAACATGTATACAGGGACACTTAAGACTTTACAAAGTCGCGCAGAGACACAAACTATTTGACAGGCGTTAAAAATCCGGAAAAATATCTGTCGATATCGGAGACGTTCTGCAAAGGAGCCACTGTGCCAATGTATCCGTCAGGTCGTACTACGATGATCGCACCTGCATAAGGGTCGATGCCATATGTGTCATACGCTTTGCCGCCTTGCATATCAATGACGCTAGTATCGTCCACGTACACCCTAATCACTCGTGAGTAAAAGAGAACAGTAATCTAATCCAGGGAAAGGAAAGAAAAAACATGACGTACTTTGACCAATGAGGTCTTAACAATTTTGGAACATCCAGATGATTTACAGATTCCTTCTTGCCTGCACATATCGTCAATATATCAAACACATCCCACCCGCCTTCTTTGTTCTGACGACGCCGACCAAACTTGTTTAAGAACCCTTCTGTTCTACCCATATCGGCCGCCAGTTGACTGACCCGCTGAGCCTGCTGGGCACCGGCCAAGTCCCCTACGAACAGCAGGATCTTGAATCTGGTATCTGCGGGACAGAGGTCTTGGATCTCATAAGGTCGGGCGTCTGCTGCACGGAGGACGATTTGTGGAATCAAACGCTGGCCGATTATGAGGGCTGATGCGGCCTGTTGACCGGCAGGATTTGTTATTGCGGATGGAGCGTAGTGGATGCCGATGCCTGTTGAAAACCGTTCACGCTTCTGGACTGATCTGTAGAACAAGAACAACGATTTAGATATAAAAGAAAAACTCAAGAGGATGAAGAAACGAACGCCAGAATCTGTTCCTGCGTGACTCCATCTTTTTGCTCATCAGTTCGTGGTTTTTCTGAGACCAAAGCGGCATATTCCCGATCGAAATCAATGAGGTCCTGAGCGAATTTTCGTCTTTCAAACTCGTACTGAAAATAAAGACAAGAATCTTGTTAACCCATTGCTCGACGTAATAACAGGACACACGGTTTTGAGCAACGACATATCAGCATAGCCGCGCATTACACCCGTTAACTTCCATACTGGTAGACCATAAGTAATCAACAACACGTTTACTAAATAGATAACGCACCAAGGTTATGACTATCATTAATACCTGCATTCATCCCTTGACCCGCTTGAGGCGAATGCGTATGACAGGCATCACCGACTATAAAGACCCGTTCGTGGATTGAAAATGAAGATGCAACTCGTTGACCAACTTCGTGGGGGTTCACAATAAGAATCTCAGTTACAGACATCGTCGAGAAAAAACATACTGATATAGATCGTCCACCAATCAACTTCCGTCATATTGAATATGTAAGGTTTGAAAGACTTTTGAGCAGCCTAAACAGTGTCTTCAACAAGTTTTCTTTGCCACAGCCATTGGTGTAATCGAATGTTATACCTCGAAAATTTTCACGGGACCCATTCTTGCTTTATCAACTCTGCCGGTATTCGAATCGATGGCATCTTTGTCACTGAGTTGAATGTAAAATCTGACTTTGTCGCCTTCGCGGGGGACAATCATGCAAGAGCCATTTGTCGAGCGAACAGAGACTCTGCATCGGATGTCCGAAAAATCAGTGTCTGGGATCGTATCTATTACACCCCAGACAAAATCTGAACAAGATCACGTCGCTCGTATAGGAATGTGTGCCAATGAAGCAGACGAACCTGATTGATCGCCTTCCATTTGGATCCCCATGGACTTGCGAACCCAAGAGTGTGCACCTTCAAAACATTGAAATAAACAATTTCTTTCTTTCAATAAAATCTGGCTGAACGCACCATCTGCACCAATGACAAATTTCGCATGGACGGTCTCTGTCTGCGAATCGCCTTCAGGTACGTCGAGATGTTCCAGAACCACCTCCGAATATTATTGAACGAATGAAGTAAGTATCCGGACTAGAATGTGACATACTTTGAGAGGATGAAGAGTAGGATCCTTCAACTCTGCTTCGTTTTGAGAGAGTTCGATTGAGCAAGGCTTGAAAGGCCGGTCAACATGGAGTCCCAATTCCGCCATGGCATCAAGAAATATAGCTTCTATCGCTCCTTGATTCAAGGAGAGCTGCGGCGAAACGAACACTAAGTTCACATTGTCAACTTCTCTAGATATTTTCACAAACCAAATATGGGAAACGAGGACCAGGAAGCGTATATCCTGGTGCTTTTGCAGTTCGCTCAATCCCTCCGTTCGGACCCGGATTATAATACGCCTATTTATATGATGTCAGATATCATGACGATCAATGTATGTGACCGAGGATACATACAGCCATATGAACTTGATTACCCTCTCTAAGAAGCCTGTCACCAAGGCCATAACTCTAAAGATCAAGATCTCAACACTGGAAAACAATCAAACGTATACAATGATGTGATCATCAAACATACCTGCAGGACTTCAATTACACGAGGCTGGATACCACCCGCCTGACCTGCAGCAACCTTTGTGGGTCTTGCATTCACAAAGATAGTGTATTTAAGCAAATGTCCAAAACATCTCAAGATGGAGAGAATTTACCTCTGATCGACGATCTTGACTTTGATTCCGGCTTTGGCAAGCCCGTAAGCACACATAATTCCCGAAGGACCAGCTCCAATGACGAGGACATCGACGTATGATACGGAAGCCGCCATATACTTCAGAAATCTTGTTGAGAATCGTGAAGAATGAGTTGAAGAAGCTGAAGGGCACAATTGAAGGGGAACACCGTTAAACGTTTATTAAATACCCAGTGGATGGTCGCCATCATGATTATGTGTGCAAGAGGCATCGTCTGAATTGAGAATAGCCTAGGTTTCCCGTCACCCGAGATCCGCTCAACGCTCGTTACATATCAGGTGCAGGGTCAAATACGGAATTCAATGATAAGTACCGTGAAAGGCAGTAGGGTCGCTCAGGCTGAGGCCGCCTGGGAAATCATATGCACTGTATCGCAAGGTAGCGAGTCGCCGATCACTGCAACAAGAAGACAAGCTGACCAATAATAATTGTAGTCTTGGGGTAGTTTCTAAGAGTTGCAAATGCTTACACCAGAACATGAATTCTGTGAACACGGCAGACGATATGTATGACAATTTGACAAACAACCACTACGAGTGCCCAAGACAATTTCTGCGGTTTGTTATTTGGGCCTGTTCCAAGTTTTCACGGGAAGAACTGTACATCTATACAACGTCTTCGGGCTTTACAAAAGTGCACAGTGTACACACGATAACTGATTTTCCCCACTACCAAAAGACAGACGTTGCGGACGGCTAAACAAAAGGCGTCTAGTAAGCGCTGCAAAATAAGCTTGGACGTAGAATGCTCTCGAGAGACGAGCCACTGTGCCGATGTATCCGTCAGGGCGGACTACGACGATGGCACCTGTGCAAGTCACGGATCGATGCCATACGTAGAATACGCTTGGCCACCTTGAGTGGCCCGGGAGAAAGCATTCTTATCGTCCACGTAAACCCTGTCACGCAGAAAATATCCGTCATAAGGACCAGGTATTATGGAGGGGACATGACCGGAAGCTTGACGCACTTTGACCAGTGATATCTAAACAACTTTGGAACGTCCAGATAATTGACAGATTCCTTCTTCCCCGCAGATATAGTCAATATATTAAATATGTCCCACTCCGAGAACGCTGCAAATAGCCATCGACTCGGACGTAGGAGGGTTTCTCGAGGGGAATTGAACCACTGTGCCGATGTATTCGTCAGGGCCAACTACGACTCGTATGGCACCTGTCCCTCGGCCGCCTTGAGTGAGAAAAGTAGTGATATCGTACACGTACTACTGTCAAGCAGACAACATCCATCATAAACAAAAATGACGGACTCGGCATTTTAGAGGGGGACAAGGCCAGAAGGGAAGGACTTCTCGCACTTTAACCAGTGAGATATAAACAACATGAACTTGTATACCATCTTGGTAAGAGTTCCGAACGTACTAGATAGGCTCCAAGGCCAGGTGAAATACCGAACACTGGCAATCATTACGACAATTGCTCATAGTACCGAATGATTTCTTGTGTGCACTCAGACCTTGTGTTTTACTGGTAGAACTGTAACATGTATACAGGGGAACTTGAGACTTTACAAAAGCGCACAGAGACACAAACTATTTGACAGGCGTTAAAAATCCGGAAAAATATGTATCGATATAGGAAACATTCTCCAGAGGAGCTACTGTGCCAATGTATCCGTCAGGTCGTACTACGATGATCGCACCTACATAAGGGTCGATGCCATATGTGTCATACGCTTTGCCGCCTTGCATATCAATGACGCTAGTATCGTCCACGTACACCCTAATCACTCGTGAGTAAAAGAGAGCGGTAATCTAAATTCTAATCCAGGGAAAGAAAAGAAAAAACTTGACGTACTTTGACCAATGAGGTCTAAACAACTTTGGAACGTCCAGATGATTTACAGATTCCTTCTTGCCTGCACATATCGTCAATATATCAAACACATCCCACTCGCATTCTTTGTTCTGACGACGCCGACCAAACTTGTTTAAGAACCCTTCTGCTCTACTCATATCGGCCGCCAGCTGAGTGACCCGCTGAGCCTGCTGGGCACCGGCCAAATCCCCAACGAACAGCAGGATCTTGAATCTGGTATCTGCGGGACAGAGGTCTTGGATCTCATAAGGTCGGAGTGGAATCAATCGTTGCCCGATTATGAGGGCCGACGCAGTCGGTTGACAGGCGGGGTTTGTTATCGCGGAGGGAGCGTAGTGGATGCCAATGCCTGTCACAAACAGTTCATGCTTCTGGAATGATCTGTAGTTACAGTGAGAATAAGGATGACGAGTCGGAGGCCCAAAAAACGAACGCTAGAACCTGTTCGTGCGTGACTCCATCTTTTTGCTCTTCAGTTCGTGGTTTTTCTGAGACCACAGCGGCGTGCTCCCGATCGAAATCAATGAGATCCTGTGCGAATTTTCGTCTTTCAAACTCATACTGAAAATAAAGACAAGAATCTTGTTAACCTATAGTTCCTCGCATGCTCGATATAATAACAGGACACACGGTTTTGAGCAACGACATATCAGCATAGCCGCGCATTACACCTGTTAACTTCCATACTGGTAGACCATAAGCAATCAACAACACATTTTACTAAATAGATAACGCACCAAGGTTATGACTATCATTCATACCTGCATTCATCCCTTGACCCGCTTGAGGCGAATGCGTATGACAGGCATCACCGACTATAAAGACCCGTTCGTGGATTGAAAATGAAGACGCAACTCGTTGACCGACTTCGTGAAGGTTCACAATAAGAAATCTCAGTTACAGACATCGTTGAGAAAAAACATACTGATATAGATCGTCCACCAATCAACTTCCGTCATATTGAATATGTAAGGTTTGAAAGACTTTTGAGTAGCCTAGAGAGCAGTCTTGAACAAATTTTCTTTGCCACAGCCATGAGTGTAATCGAATGTTATACCTCGAGAATTTTCACGGGACCCATTCTTACTTTATCAACTCTTCCGGTATTCGAGTCGATGGCATCTTTGTCACTGAGTTGAATGTAAAATCTGACTTTGTCTCCTTCGCGAGGGATAACCATGCAAGACCCATTTTTTGAGCGAACAGAGGCTGTGCATCTGATATCCGGAAAATCAGTGTCTGGGATCGTATCTATCACACCCCAGACAAAATCTGAACAAGATCACGTCGCTCGTATAGGTATGTGTGCCAATGAAGCAGACGAACCTGATTGATCGCCTTCCATTTGGATCCCCATGGACTTGCGAACCCAAGAGTGTGCACCTTCAGAACATTGAAATAAACAATATCTTTCTTTCAATAAAATCTGGCTGAACGCACCATCTGCACCAATGACAAATTTCGCATGGACGGTCTCTGTCTGCGAATCGCCTTCAGGTACGTCGAGATGTTCCAGAACCACCTCCGAATATTATTGAACGAATGAAGTCAGTATCCGGACTAGAATGTGACATACTTTGAGAGGATGAAGAGTAGGATCCTTCAACTCTGCTTCGTTTTGAGAGAGTTCGATTGAGCAAGGCTTGAAAGGCCGGTCAACATGGAGTCCCAATTCTGCCATAGCATCAAGAAATATAGCTTCTATCGCTCCTTGATTCAAAGTGAGCTACAGCCAAGTAAACACTAAGTTCACATTGTCAAATGCTCTAGATATTTTCACAAACATAATATGGGAAACGAGGACCAGGAAGCGTAAATCCTGGTACTTTTGCAGTTCGCTCAATCCCTCCGTTCGGACCCGGATTGTAAAACGCCTATTTGTATGATATCAGATATCATGATGATCAATGTACGTGACTGAAGATACATACAGTCATATGAAGTTGATTACTCTCTCTAAAAAGCCTGTCACCAAGGCCATAACTCTAAAGATCAAGACCTCAACACTGGAAAGCAATCGAACGTATACAATGATGTGATCATCAAACATACCTGCAGGACTTCAATTATACGAGGCTGGATACCATCCGCATGTCCTGTGGCAACCTTTGTAGGTCTTGCGTTCACAGGGACAGTGTGTTTGGGCAGAGATCCAGAACATTTCAAGATGGACAGAATAAACACTTACCTCTGATCGACGATCTTGACTTTGAGTCCAGCTTTGGCGAGCCCGTAAGCACACATGAGTCCCGAAGGACCAGCGCCAATGACGAGGACATCGACATAGGATTCGGAAGCCGCCATATACTTCAGAAATCTTGTTGGAAATCGTGAAGGATGAGTTGAAAAACTTGAAGGGGACAATTGAAGGGGACAACACCGTTGAACGCCTATTAAATACCCAGTGGATGGTCGCCATCGTGATTATGTGTGCAAGAGGCATCGTCTGAATTGAGAATAGCCTAGGTTTCCCGTCACCCGAGATCCGCTCAACGCTCGTTGCATATCAGGTGCAGGGCCAAATACGATACGTACAGTTCAGAATTCCATGATAAGTACCGTGAAAGGCAATAGGGTGGCTCAGGCTGAGGCCTAGTCGCCGATCACTGCAACAAGAAGACAAGCTGACCAAGAATAATTGTAGTCTTGGGGTAGTTTCTAAGAGTTGCAAATGCTTACACCAGAACATGAATTCTGCGAACACGGCAGACGATATATATGACAAACAACCACTACGAGTGCCCAAGACGATTTCTCCAGTTTGTTATTTGGGCCTGTTTCATGTTTTCACTGGAAGAACTGTACATCTATACAATGTCATTCAGACTTTACAAAAGTGCACAGTGTACACACAATAACTGATTTTCCCCGCTACCAAAAGACAGACATTGCGGATGGCCAGACCAAAGGCCCTCGTAAGCGCTGTAAAATAAGCTTCTATGTAGGAGGCTTTCTCGAGAGGAGCGGGTGTACCTACTACCCACGGGTGTCACAAGTGTGACCCGCACCCGCACCCGTACAAACCCACGGGGTGACGGGTTTAGCGGTACGGGTGTGGGTCACGGGTAAGGGTTGCTACTCTAAGAGGTAGTGAGGCACGAACGTAGGATAGAGTTATGTCTTTGCGCCTCGGAAGACTTCGTAATGTAGCAGGTGACAGACCGGCGAGAACGCCAGCCAATGAATTACAGCAGGGTGAAGGAACGGGACGCGCGAGAAAGGGAACTAGTAGCGAGACGAAGGACAGAGAGGCGAAAGACAGAATACAGGTACAAGGGGACGAAAATCGGGCAAGGACAGGGCTATAGAGGCGTATGGATGTTGTTGAGGGGTGGATGGTGGTGGAAGAAATGGTGACTGCTTGATTTTTTAGTGTAATCGTAGACGTGCGAGCTCTAGCTCCACCCGAACGGCAGCGTTGTCTCGAATATACATTTTCCATGCACTCGAGCTCCATCTTCCTATGCTTTGTATTATCTCGCCTGGAATGCCCAATCGTGCATAATGTGTCGCTCCTCCTGCTCGAGCCGAATGACCTCCAAACTCTGGACCTACTAAAGCAAACAGTTTCTTTGTGAACCAGCGTTTAGTTGGTACCGAGCCGTCCTGGCGGAGGAACAGGCTGGTGTGTTGTGGAAAATATTTGTCCCGGAGCTGTGCGTAGTCCTTTAACATGCCCACAGGGTCGGCGACTGATTGTGTGCTGAAGAGTATATCGCTTCCGTGAAAGAAACGATCGCTCTTGTGGTAGGGCAGGTGGTAACCTGCACGCCCGTCGTGGAAATGGAGAGATGCTCGTTTGATAGTTTTCGTCGATCGCGCAAGCTGACATCGTCTTGCCATGCGAGTTCCCCTGCTCTGTGACATGCGTAGAAGCAGCAAGAGATCATCACAGCAAACAAGAAGTCGTCGAAGCTCAGAGATGTTCTTGCGAGTTCGATATAACATGCTAAATGTTCCAGCCGAAGAGGTGCTTTGCGGTTGACTGGGTCTGCACGTACCTTCCGTGCGCCGGCAATTGTCGCCAATACAGCGGCATCATGGCGTTTTTTGGCGAAGTCGGGGTACAATGGGAGAAGGAAGTGCTGCGCACCAGTGAGATATTTCGAAAACGATGCGATATGAGTAGATGTGTAAGCAATGTATCGTGACAGTGTTTCCACAGTTGGGTCGAGGGGCAGTTTGAACTGATGACAAAAGCGGACGTAGTCTTTGAGGCCTGTGAGATACCCGCGAGCAGTGGTCTTTTCGATAGAATGCACGCGAAGGTGTAATAGGCGGTTATCGATATGGGAGAGTGTGCTGTCTTTCCGCCGTGTCCTGACTGGCTTCGTGCCAATCAGGACGTCAAATAATAGGTTATCCATGTGCTCAGAAAGCGTTCTTCCACGGGCATTCCGGGAGTAGGTGACGTGGAGGGTTAAATCCATGGATCTTGTCGGCTGGGAACAACCGCTTGTAGTCATCGAGTAAAGCGCGTGAAAGCAGGTCCGCACGTAGGTTGTCTTTACCAGAGATGTGCCGGACCTTAATATCTACCCCGGATTGCAAAACAATTGACGCTGTCGCCAGGAGCGGCGCGTTGTGCATAGATTGACGTGTGTGCAAGCTGTTGAACACGTCGACGGAGTCTAGACTATCTGAGAAGATCAGTATGCGTCTTGGAGGTGTAGGCAAAGATGCTGCATGGAACACTGCGCTGACAATCGCCATTTCTTCTAAAAAGAAGATATCAACTGCTTCAGCAGCACTGTCAGTGAGGTGTAACGGATAGATGTAGCCGTTTCCCGCAAACACGTAGCTAAGCGCAATCCGGAGACTCGCATCTGTGTGAAAGACCATGTCCGCGAGATGGTCATCCCAATCACTGTCAAGAAACATTCGCACACCGATTGCTCGTGGGATGACATCGACAAGCCAGAGAAGGTCTCGTCGGACTTGTGCGTTGAGTGGAACCCCTTTTGTGGCCAGCGTCTTCCCCCCCATTTTGCGGTACATCTCTGTTATCGCCGGTCTGCCCCACGGGAGTACATTGAGGAGCCAGTTGATATGGCCAGTGAGGCGTTGCCACTCTCGAAGCGCTGGCCCTGGATGATGAGGTCCGTTGAGGAACGATGCGATTCCGTTCAGAAGCATCTGTACCGAGTCACGAAAAAGCGTAATTGTCCCTAGTCGGATATCAACATGTAAACCAATAATTGTGAGTGCTTCACCGTGTTCCTGTTTTTTGAGCTCCCAAGGGCATGATATATGCGTCCAGAAGAGCAATAACTGAACTTGCATTTTTGGGCGTGGTATCCCCCGAAAGCGAACCATGTTGTCCAAGAAGTCGCAAGCAAAGAAATCATCCATATAGACGTGGAGGCAAGGAATCTCGAATTTCCTAATGCCGATCCAGCAGAGAAGCCCAGAGAGTGAACACCAGATGCGTGGGGACGCTCTGTTCCCGAACACAAGTCGCCTAACTATATGTTGGCAGTCATCGACAGTAACAATTTGACGTAGTTGCCAGAGAGGATGTGCAGGGAGATTCAGGAATGCCGATGCGATATCGTCTTTGAAAAGAACAAGTGGCCGGGTAGGAAACCTTTCTTTATAACTCCTGAGAGCATTCCCAAAGTCATGAAGGTCATCATACCGCACAGATGCACTCATCTTTGGGATTCCATGGTTAATTTTTGATGCGGTGTGATCAGTGATGACGCGCGGCTTTCCTTTCTGCCATGCCACGAACATTGGTGACGTCTTCATTCCCGGGAACATTGCGGGGATGGGCAAAGACCACCTGTCAGCCAGCATTTCTTTGTCCCTGAACGTCCGAATTGCGATGAGGTCCTCCTCGTCTGTCGCAAAGTTCTCGCAAAGGTCGTCTTGTTCGATTTTCCAATCACCTTCGTCGAGAGGCCAGAACCCATTTCGTAGGCCACTCAAAACCGATTGAACGAACGGTTGGTTGGGATGGTCGTAGAGGAGCCGTTCTAACCTGTCAACACAGAATGGGGTGGTTACCTTTATATAACCTTTACAGGACTCGACGGCAGCACGCAGGATCGGATCATTGAGAATATGATCTGGGGGGGAAGGCAATGGATCTGCCGTCTCTGTCGACAAAGCAGCAGGTGACATAAATGTGTCACCAGCATCTCTCGTCCCCCAAACAAGACGTCGCTTGAATCGTGGTACATCAGTCCTCCGTCCCAGCGATATTGGGCCATATGTGGCTGCTTCAGCTGACGCTTTTGCCATCAGTTCGTCTCGCTGCCTTTTTTGACTCGAAGCTTGCTTTGCAGGTGGGCAGGTCGATTGCTTTGTGTTGATCCCCACATTCTGAGCATTCCCCGTGTTTTCGCCTATTAGAGCAAGGGTCAGCACACCTCCCGTTGTTCCAGTTGAGGCAAATAACAGCGGCGCGCTTTTGCGGGTTCCCATTCGAAAGCGTTTGAGAGCCTGGCCTCTTCGACGAGGAACGATCAGAAGCATGAGGAGGAAGGTCTTTAGACAGTAGTCGCGTGAAGCTGAAGGAATTGAAAACATTTCTGTCATCCAGGCGGAAAGGCGATTTGCCATATCGATCCCGAACATCAGCGTCAATCCGGATAGCACGAGAAGCATCGTTAGGAAGTGCCCGGAAAAGTTCGATAACAAACCCTCTGTAAGAGCCAAGCTCTTCCTTTCTGTGCTTGTATAGGAGCAAGACACCATCTGCCCAAGCGTCGTAAACACGAGTCCAATCCGACTCTGTGAGAACCGGTTTCTTTCTGGAGACATCATTCTTTTTGACAACAGCATACTCCCCACTGAGGATTTTTGGCTCATCGTTATGGTCGAAGCCAGGGACCGTCGACGCAAACAATTTCTCGAAGTTGACGTATTTGTCGTTGACGATATCACGCCAAATGGAGAGAGGGAGTGGATCACGAAGGCTCTGTTGTTGCAAGATAGCAACGACATTATCGACACACTTCTCTGAGGTGAGTGCATTCCTGATTTTCCAGGTGGCACTGATGATCGGGTCGCTCTCGCTCGTCGCAACAAGTAACCCGGCCAGGTGAGGAGCAGCCAGCAGGATAGCAGCAGGAACTCCTCTGTCCAGAGTTCCTGACATGATGTCACCATCAGGGACACCCCTGTCAACATCTCGTCTTTTGTTGGGCTGGCTTGTGCGACCTGTTGCATGGTTAAGTTTTTTGCCCAACACAGCCCAACTGGCTTTATCGAATATTGCCTGAATGTCCACTTGGTTCGGAGCCACAGCCGGCCCACTTTGCTCTGGTTCTTCCCCAGGGGCTCGTTCCCCGCTCTCGTCCTGCCGGGTTCCACCTCCATCGTTTTCGTCAGAGCTCGAGTCATCCCCATCAGCAGCGTCCTTACGCCGCTCAAGCTCCAGGCAAACAAGTCCCATGAGCCTGTCGGCTTGACTTGATGGGATCCCAGTTTTCCTGAGCTCGACGTATCCCGTAGAAACATTGATCTCCCCTCGGACAATCTCTTCAAAGATACTGAGGCAGCGTTGCCGGCAGATCGCAGACATTTGCTGTTGAGAATCAGGGGCAACTGGTGGAGCAGTACCCGAATCAGGGGCAACCGGTGGAACACCACCATCAGCGGCTTCCCCAGACCCCGTCGTCCTAGTCTGAGTTTCCCCTCCATTTGTACTGGGCCCCTCTCCATTGTTCGAAGGTGCCGCGTCCTCAGGAAGTGCGGCATCGGAGGACATTCGCTTCAAAGATGATAGTTAGATGCTGAAAGAGATAAACCGCGAAAGTGACTGCTGTTAGACAGCAAGGATGTTTGACCGAGAGCAGCTGAGATATGAAAATATCAGCATGAGCGAAGCTCGGCTCAGGAATAAGACGTACCTGGGGATCTGAGAGACAGGATGGCAAGACCCTTAGATCGCACCAGGGTCTTATAGACGACAGATCCCTCCTATAACCAGTCGTTGGTGACATCCGCTGCAACCGCAGCACCAGCAACGACCTAGGGGAGCATGTAAGTATACATTCTGTCGCGAGAGGGGATGCGGGAGCGAGGCTCACCGTGACTGATGCATCCGTGGCGAGGCTGTGATCTCGCGGCTCTGGTCTCACGAACGAGCCGAGGCCTACGAAATCACTCCTTACCCCTGGAACCCGCGATTACGACGACGAGTGGGAGTGGAGTCACGTGCGCAGCTTGCCTTCGCTCCACGACCACTCCTTTCATCTGAGATATCGCTTGGTCGATACGCTCTCTTTTTCACCCACCCGCCGTCCCAATGATAAATGTAGAGTTTCTACAAAGCTACCACATTTCCGTGCCCATCTCACACAACATTCATTCATCACGGTAGTACAACCTTAGACTCATTTTGTGCTCACAACAGACCTGAAGCATGCTTCCCGCCGGCTGCAGAAACTGATGGGCTGATCCCTCCCGCCCATCGCTGCTCATTTGAGTTTTTTCTGCAGACCAGGGTTCGTGTTTTGGGTCAGAAAATCCTTCGGATTTTACCCAACACTGTATCTACGAAATACCGACATGTATCTTACTCAAAACGGTTTACACATAAACAGTATTGATTGCTTTCGAACGACAACACAACGCTACGCAAAGATGTGGGTATGTGTGGGTACCCACGGGTTATTATACCCTTGCTTATATTTTCTTATAGTCATACTGTAGTAGTCTCTGTAGGACCTGATCACATTTATTTTGCATGAAAAACAACAAGCGTGCATATCTGTGCCAGCTCTCGCCCGGTTCAAATCAAGTCCAACTTGAACCACCTGCTTCCACGGACTTCAACACTGTCAAGAAAGCGTTATAATCGTCAACTTATCGAAGACGCCAAGCAAACGCATCACCCCTACCAAAGACTATGATAAACAAAAATGACGGACTCGGGATTTTGGAAGAACTGTAACATGTATACAGGGACACTTCGGACTTTACAAAATCGCACAGAGACACAAACTATTTGACAGGCGTTAAAAATCCGGAAAAATATCTGTCGATATCGGAAACATTCTCCAGAGGAGCCACGGTGCCAATGTATCCGTCAGGTCGTACTACGATGATCCCACCTACATAAGGGTTGATGCCATATGTGTCATACACTTTGCCGCCTTGCATATCAATGACGCTAGTATCGTCCACGTACACCCTAATGACTCGTGAGTAAAAGAGAGCGGTAATCTAATCCAGGGAAAGAAAAGAAAAAACATGACGTACTTTGACCAATGAGGTCTAAACAACTTTGGAACGTCCAGATGATTTACAGATTCCTTCTTGCCTGCACATATCGTCAATATATCAAACATATCCCACTCGCCTTCTTTGTTCTGACGACGCCGACCAAACTTGTTTAAGAACCCTTCTGCTCTACTCATATCGGCCGCCAGTCGACTGACCCGCTGAGCCTGCTGGGCGCTGGCCAAGTCCCCAACGAACAGCAGGATCTTGAATCTGGTATCTGCGGGACAGAGGTCTTGGATCTCATAAGGTCGGGCGTCTGCTGCACGGAGGATGATCTGTGGAATCAATCGTTGCCCGATTATGAGGGCCGAGGCAGTCGGTTGACAGGCGGGGTTTGTTATCGCGGAGGGAGCGTAGTGGATGCCAATGCCTGTCACAAACAGTTCATGCTTCTGGAATGATCTGTAGTTACAGTGAGAATAAGTATGACGAGTCGAAGGCCCAAAAAAGAACGAACGCTAGAACCTGTTCCTGCGTGGCCCCATCTTTTTGCTCTTCAGTTCGTGGTTTTTCTGAGACCACAGCGGCGTGCTCCCGATCGAAATCAATGAGATCCTGTGCGAATTTTCGTCTTTCAAACTCGTACTGAAAATAAAGACAAGAGTCTTGTTAACCTATAGTTCCTCGCATGCTCGATGTAATAACAGGACACACGGTTTTGAGCAACGACATATCAGCATAGCCGCGCATTACACCCGTTAATTTCCATACTGGTAGACCATAAGTAATCAATAACACATTTTACTAAATAGATAACGCACCAAGGTTATGACTATCATTAATACCTGCATTCATCCCTTGACCCGCTTGGGGCGAATGCGTATGACAGGCATCACCGACTATAAAGACCCGTTCGTGGACGGAAAATGAAGATGCAACTCGTTGACCGACTTCGTGAAGGTTCACAATAAGAATCTCAGTTACAGACATCGTTGAGAAAAAACATACTGATATAGATCGTCCACCAATCAACTTCCGTCATATTGAATATGTAAGGTTTGAGAGACTTTTGAGCAGCCTAAAGAGCAACCTTGAACAAGTTTTCTTTGTCACAGCCATTAGTGTAATCGAATGTTATACCTCGAAAATTTTCACGGGACCCATTCTTACTTTATCAACTCTTCCGGTATTCGAATCGATGGCATCTTTGTCACTGAGTTGAATGTAAAATCTGACTTTGTCGTCTTCGCGGGGGATAAGCATGCAAGAGCCATTTGTTGAGCGAATAGAGGCTGTGCATCTGATATCCGGGAAATCAGTGTCTGGGATCGTATCTATCACACCCCAGACAAAATCTGAACAAGATCACGTTGCTCGTATAGGAATGTGTGCCAATGGAGCAGACGAACCTGATTGATCGCCTTCCATTTGGATCCCCATGGACTTGCGAACCCAAGAGTGTGCACCTTCAGAACATTGAAATAAACAATATCTTTCTTTCAATAAAATCTGGTTGAACGCACCATCTGCACCAATGACAAATTTCGCATGGACGGTCTCTGTCTGCGAATCGCCTTCAGGTACGTCGAGATGTTCCAGAACCACCTCCAAATATTATTGAGCGAATGAAGTCAGTATCCAGACCAGAATATGACATACTTTGAGAGGATAAAGAGTAGGATCCTTCAACTCTGCTTCGTTTTGAGAGAGTTCGATTGAGCGGGGCCTGAGGGGCCGGTCAACATGGAGTCCCAATTCCGTCATAGCATCGAGAAATATGGCTTCTATCGCTCCTTGATTCAAGGTGAGCTACGGCCAAACAAACACTAAGTTCACATTGTCAAATTCTCTAGATATTTTCACAAACACAATATGGGAAACGAGGACCAGGAAGCGTAAATCCTGGTACTTTTGCAGTTCGCTCAATCCCTCCGTTCGGACCCGAATTGTAATACGCCTATTTGTATGATATCAGATATCATGATGATCAATGTATGTGACTGAGGATACATACAGCCATATGAAGTTGATTACTCTCTCTAAAAAGCCTGTCACCAAGGCCATAACTCTAAAGATCAAGACCTCAACACTGGAAAGCAATCAAACGTATACAATGACGTGATCATCAAACATACCTGCAGGACTTCAATTATACGAGGCTGGATACCATCCGCATGTCCTGTGGCAACCTTTGTAGGTCTTGCGTTCACAAAGTCAGTGTGTTTGGGAAGAGATCCAGAACATTTCAAGATGGACAGAATAAGTACTTACCTCTGATCGACGATCTTGACTTTGATTCCGGCTTTGGCAAGCCCGTAAGCACACATAAGTCCCGAAGGACCAGCGCCAATGACGAGGACATCGACATAGGATTCAGCAGCCACCATATACTTCAGAAATCTTGTTGAAAATCGTGAAGAATGAGTTGAAAAATTTGAAGGGGACAATTGAAGGGGACAACACCGTTGAACGTTTATTAAATACCAAGTGGATGGTCGCCATCATGATTATGTGTACAAGAGGCATCGTCTGAATTGAGAATACTGAGCCTAGGTTTCCCGTCACCCGAGATCCGCTCAACGCTCGTTATATATCAGGTGCAGGGTCAAATACGGAATTCAATGATAAGTACCGTGAAAGGTAGTAGGGTCGCTCAGGCTGAGGCCATCTAGGAAATCATATGCACTGTTCGCAAGGTAGTCGCCGATCGCTGCAACAAGAAGACAAGCTGACCAATAATAATTGTAGTCTTGGGACGTAATAACCGCCAAATCTTCGTTCGAGAATTTTTGCTGAAATGCACTGCGGCTGGGTAGATTTTGGCTTTAATTTTATTAAATACATAGACTACCATCTACAAAATGAAGGCTTTCATAACGACAGAAGGTTGTAAGGTCCAATGGCCATGATATTGATGGTTTGCCCAAGTTGCTTGTGAACCTTTACCTGTTAACCCTTGAGAGTAGTAGGCAAAAATAGAGCGTGCAGATCGATTTGCGTACTACTAGTTACATTAATTAACTATGTGTTTGTGTCGCCAGAATAAAGCGAGGCAGTCGAAGTCGGTTTTGCTTACAAAAGGGGGTACATCCTGGTGTCGTCTACCTTAGTTACTAAGAGTTGCAAATGCTTACACCAGAACATGAATTCTGCGAACACGGCAGACGATATGACAAACAACCACTACGAGTGCCCAAGACGATTTCTACGGTTTGTTATTTGGGCCTGTTTCAAGTTTTCACTGGGGGGGCTGTACATTTATACAACGTCATTCAGACTTTACAAAAGTGCACAGTGTACACACAATAACTAATTTTCCCCACTACCAAAAGACAGACGTTGCGGATGGCTAGACCAAAGGCGTCGTGAGCGCTGCAAAATAAGCTTCTATGTAGGAGGCTTTCTCGAGAGGAGCCACTGTGCCGATGTATCCATCAGGGCGGACTACGACGATGGCACCTGTGCAAGGGTCGATGCCATACGTAGAATACGCTCGGCCGCCTTGAGTGAACGAAGTATTCAAATCATCCACGTAAACCCTGTCACGCAGAAAATATCCGTCATAAGGACCAGGTATTATGGAGGGGACATGACCGGAAGGAGGAAAAACTTGACGCACTTTGACCAGTGAGATCTAAACAACTTTGGAACGTCCAGATAATTGACAGATTCCTTCTTCCCCGCGGATAGTCAATATATCAAAGATGTCCCACTCGCTATCTTTATTACGGCGGCAACGACCGAGTTTGTTCAATAATCCTTCTGCTCTGCCCATATCGGCTGCGAGTTGGTTAACCCGCTGAGCCTGTTCAGTTTTGGCCAAGTCCCCTACGAACAGTAAGATCTTGAATCTCGTATCTGCAGGACAGAGGTCTTGGATCTCGAAAGGTCTGGCATCTGCTGCTCGGAGAATAATCTGGGGAATCAAACGTTGGCCAATAATGAGAGTTGATGCCGTTGACTGGCAAGTAGGGTCTGTTATGACGGAAGACGGATAGTGGATGCCGATGCCTGTTGTAAACCCGCTGAACTTTTGCAATGCCCTATCATATATAATTGAATCAATAAGTGACCAAAATGATTTTTTTAAAAAGGAAGTGCACGAACTCTAGAAACTGTTCATGTGTGACATCGTCTTGGTGTTCCTCAGTTCGTGGTTTTTCAGAAAACAGAGCAGAGTATTTACGATCACAGTCGATTAGATCTTGTGCGTATTTTCTTCGTTCGAACTCATACTGAAAGTGGCGCTACGTCGTTAATTTCTGTTGATTTGAAGTGACGAAATACACACGGTTTTGAGCAACGAGACATCAGCCCAACCACGTATTACGTGCACTAATTTCCATACTTGTGAAAATTGAATTGGAGTTGTCAATACATAGAAATAAAATCGAAGATTATAGAACGCACTTAGGTTATGACCATCATTCATGCCGGCATTCATCCCTTGACCTGCCTTGGGTGAATGCGTATGACAAGCATCACCAACTATGAAGACCCGTTCGTGGACTGAAAACTTGGACGCAATCCTCTGACCGACTTTAAGACCACGATAAGAACTTTGGTAATAGGAATCATCAAGTCGGACGTACTGCAGTATATTGTCCACCAATCAACTTCGGATTCATTGAATGTATAAGGTTTAAAAGACTTTTGGGCTTCCTAATAACACGTGTCAATTTATTTGAATAAGTTCAAGTCCTAAGCCAGCCATCAATGAAGAAGCGAGAAAGATTACCTCAAAAATTTTGTCAGGACCCATCTTTTCTTTGTCGACTCTCCCCGTGTTAGGATTGATGACCTCTTTATCACTGAGCTGGATGTACAGTCTGACTTTATCACCTTCACGGGGGATAATCATGCAAGAGCCATTTTCTGAGCGAACAGTGGTCCTGCACCGAATATCCGGAAAATTTGTATCTGGAACCGTATCTATCACACCCCACATGTAATCTGAACAAGACCACATCGTTTGCATGTGCTTGTACGATGACAAGTAAATCGAACGAACCTGATTGTTCGCCCTCCATTTGGATCCCGATGGACTTACGAACCCAAGAGTGTGCACCTGCAGAACATCCAAATAAACAACGGATTTTTTCAACAGAAATCTGGTTGAACGCACCATCTGCACCAATAACAAATTTTGCATAGACGCTTTCTGTCTGTGAACCACCTTCAGGTGCGTCTAGATGTTCCAGAACCACCTACAAATCTTACTGAACAAAGTAAACCAGTATCTGGACTGAAGTAAGACGTACTCTGACAGGATAAGAAGTAGGATCCTTCAACTCTGCTTCGTTCTGAGAGAGCTCGATTGAGCTAGGCTTGACAGGCTGATCAACATGGAGTCCCAATTCCGCCATAGCATCAAGAAATATAGCCTCGATGGCTCCTTGATGCAAGGTGACCTATGGAATAAACGCTGTGTTCACGTTGCCAAGTATCATACCGAGACTTTCACACACCTGGAATTGGAAGCGATGGGTAGTAACACTAACACTTGGTGCTTTTTCAGTCCGTTCAATCCCTCCATTCGGACTTGGATTGTAATATGCCTAAGTGTATGATATCAGGTATAATAATGACCAATGTACCCGATATAGATAAGATAATTGAACGTACAGCTATATGCAGTTGATTACCCTATATAAGAAGCCGCTCAGCAAGACTGTAGCTCTAAAGGTCAAGACAACGTCAGATAGTGACCAAGTGTACAATGATGTGATTATCAGGCATACCTGAAGGACCTCAATGGTGCGAGGCTGGATACCGTCTGCCTGTCCAACAGCAACCT